>JAPMOQ010041253.1:704115-735078 GCA_026543055.1 Argiope trifasciata
ATAATAATAAAAAAGTATAGATATAAACTGTATAGATAATAATAAAAGTCTTTCTTTTTTTTAGATTACAACGACGGAAAAATATAAATTCAATTCAATTCAATAAAGCAATGAAAACGGTTTGAATCTCAGAGAACAACGTGAGACTGAGAAGAAATATTAAAATAATTTCCAAAATCCAAGAAACAGAAGGTATTTAAAAAAAATAAGTTTTTTGATTTTCAAATGCCACAAAAATTAATTTCAACCCATTCTGTTCATGAGGGTTACTATGGAAAAAACGCAAAATCTCGCTAAATTTTTGATTAATTGAAATTAAAAATTATAATTAAGAGAGGGGCATATTTTAATCTCATTAAATGGATTTTTATCAAATTTAGTAATTCTGAATAAAAAGAATCTATTCTATTGTGCATTAATACAAATCAGAGGTTTCTTTATTATTAGTTAGAGGTATCCCTTCATATTTGCTTAATCTTGCTAAGAATGAAATAATCAGTAAAAGTAGATATATTAAAGTTTGTATTTAATAGAAAGCATGGAAGAAATATATTAAAAGTACAAGTAATAATTGCTCCTATTTCAGACAACTTTTCTTAATTTCAACAGAAAATTGATGCGAAATATTCATTTTCCATGAATTAATAATAAGAAATTAAAATCATATGAGTAAATGATGGGAAAAGTCTCAAGCTAAGAATATTTTGAGACGCCTAGATTAATTTTTTAAAATTATTTCTAGGTAAATATGGTAATCTTACAAAAATCGAAGATAACGATATTTTGAAAGGTTGGCACGATTTTAGCATGCTTGGCGTGAAACCACACCCTTTTCTTGCCAAATCTTTCTAAAGGAAAAGGGGGGAGGGGGGGAGACAAGACGAATTGACTTTCAGTTCTACTAACTGAAATAAGAATCGTAAGTTTTGACCCTTTAATATCTTATACTGGAACTTTTCTAATCCAAACGTTTCGAAGATTTATGAAGGATTTAAACTCGTACCAGCCAATTTTAAGGACCCAAGCAAAATTCAGACAAGATGTATGAGGTGGTCTACGCCTAAGAGGTGGTTAATACCCTGAAAGTAAAAAGATAGAAGGTACAAAATGGTTATTTTTAATCGAAAGTTCAACAATTTTAGGATACTTTCCTGTCCTATTAAATTTTTCTGTATTCTGAATTAAATTATTACTAAGACATTATTTCCATTTTTGGAAATTTTCTTCATGGAAATAGATAGAGTTTCGAATATGAAAATTTTTGATTTTAATCCTTCATACTTAGATAAGTATTTGATAGTTTAAGAAGTCAATCAAAATTAGTTAATTAATATGAACGAATTAAATTGAATAGACTTTTGAGTAATCGATTTTGAAAATTTCTCTCATTTAGATTCCAAATTATGTTTCTTACCTTTTTTAATTAATGATTCCATTTCAAGCAAAAGTTGTTGTTGTTGAAATGTATGGCACTTTTCAAGCCCACATTGACAGTTATCTGTCCGCGATTTAAGCCGAGTGAGCTTTCGTTTTTTTACTCTTGATTTTTCAGTAGCACACAAATATTGAACAACATTGCATGACATTGATCATTATTCGCAATATTGATATATATTGTAGAATGTTGCTTAATTTCACATAATATCTCACAATATTGTACAATATAGGACAACAGGCTGTACTATCTGGGTAGGGTCAAGAATACGACTTATCTACTTCATGAGTCACATTCGCTTGCACAGCCTCTTTTTACAGGGGGCACATTCACACATAACACCTATAGAACATAGAATAATAACAGGAGCCATATTCGAACCGGGACTCGAATCCAGTATGTCCAGATTAGGTGGTAGATCACGCTATCCGTATGTTAGGAAGCAGGCTTCAAGAAAAAGTGATTATATACTTTCTCTTAGAAAATGAGGTAGGTCTAAAAATCTAAAACCTGTTCATTCCTTATTGAAGACGATTTCCCGGAACTAGAGGTGGAATGTAACAACTAGGTGTACCTTCTAGCGACACCTACCAAAACACTCGCAGTCAACTTCCAGCCGTCAACGATGTAGCATGTTTTATTCGTTGCTGCCTGTATGTGCATGATATTGTTTTGTGTAATTCATATTTGATCGCAACTAAGTGTTTGTGTTCGTGCTCTTAACTGAAATATAATAGTTTCAAACCTAGCTGGCATTTTGTTTATTTGTATGTTCAATCATTTAGTCACACACACACTAAAAATGCTTAGACAAAAAAAAAAGGAACTTTTGGAATCTTAACCGATTTATTTCACCACGGATGTCATTGTCATATTAGTACGTACAGAGAAAAATCAGTAGGATATGAAAAATTTGGTTCATAGGTAGTAGATCTGTTTAAAATTTGGATAATTTAATTATCCGTAGCTATCGAGATAATAGGATTATTATATTTATTATATAATGTACTGAAAATAAATTTATTTGAAATATTATAACTTCAAAGCAATTAATAAATTTACGAATTTCGTATGAAAGTTATCATGGGTAAAAGATCAATACATTCCATATTATTTATTATAACACATTTAAAATATATTTTATATTTAAAACGTTCTAACTTTAAAATAACTAATAAATTTCTGAAATGTATAAGGAAATTATCATAAATTATCATTGTAATAGCATTAACCCGTTCCATATTATATATTAAAATATATTGTACTTTGAAAATATTCTTTCAAAATAGCTAATACATTGCCGAATTTCCTTTAGTAGTTACTATGGTAATACGATCTTTAATTTCTTCCATCTATAATTATTTTGAATTTTTATCCTTTTAATAATTCATATTCTGTCTATAAAATATTTTTTTACTGCAATTAAAAAACCTTAACCTGAATAAACCTTCTTCGAAGTACATGAAAAATAGTGTTTATAAACCTTCTGAACTTCTTTACAAAGGAAAGATCTCTGTAAGAAATTGCTTAAATGACTGTAAAAGGTAACAAAATAGCAGATAAATCAAATTAAAGGCAGTTAATTTAGTTGTACGCATTTCTTCAAGTAAATGAAGTGTCTATTGACATTCTCAGATTTGCAGATATCGTTCCATAGGAAACAGAGTTGGAAGATTTCTATAGTCGAGCGTTTGTCGTATGCATGATGTTATGAATCTTTCATGACGTATAACTGAATCATCATTCATTTTTACGGCAGCATTTTTCCTTGCATATAAAGCAGGCTTCTATTGAATGAAACCAGATCTTTCTTTTCCATAAAAAAAGAACCTTTCAGTGCCAGATTTGACATTTCCTTACTTTTTGCATTCAATGCAATATTTTGTATTTTGATACGTAGAAAAAAGTAAAATTTCATAAATTCATAAAAAATATATATCATTGTTTAAAATTTATTTAAAAATTAACAATGTTATGATTTGGAATGAAAAAAGCGATTTCAAATAACGAAACTTGTTATTTATTCTGTTCTTTCATAAAATTTAAAAAACATTTTAATTCAGAATTTCCTTATTGTTATTCGCAAATTCACTAAAAAAACTCCACCATAAAAAAAATGTATAATAGTGTGAAGGACACTGATAGAAATTTGCTTCTACAAAGTGTGATCTGTAAAACTACATCAAGAATTATTCCTAATTTTTAAGAAGCATATCATCAAAACCGGTGCGGGAGTCTTCAGCATATTATGAGAAGTTATTGTGGGGCCATGCCATTTGTATATCGTTGAATTACAGCCAAAGTGCACAAAAAATTTCGATACAATGAGTATTGGGATAAATTTATAATACTGTTCCATTTTACAACCAGTTTTCTGGAAAATGACAGTCTTATAGTCAGTTTTCATAGATGGTTATTGAATATATAGTATTTGATCTCAGCATTGGTGACGAGTTGGGCATCAAATATGAAGGACTCGGAATATTCGAGAATCTTGACGGTAGCTTGATTAGGATTTGAGTTCCACCGATTTTTCAAGAATAAGCAAAACCCTGCTATGGAGACTATAAAAATCTGAGAGACGTAGCAAGGAAAAGTTAAAGAGTTGTTTTCATCTCAATTGAGTAAATGGATGAAATCTCTCTTTGGAATGTTTATTTCTTGCGAATTCTCTCTAATCATTTTATACCTTTACGTATTTTTATTACCGATTTGATGGTTATGTGCTATTGTTTACCCAAATTTCTGTTCTTGTGAATGCATCGCCTACGTTTTGAAATTTATATTTCCATGCTTTGTTTTCGAATAAAGCATCATTATTTGTTATTGAGTCTGTCTGACTTCATACCTAAGTATCACATTTTCCAGAACTGTACTTATATGGCAGTAACAGATAAGGAAAATTGTATGGTTTAAAACCTGATAGCTGTTTCATCTTACTGAAGCTTGTTAGATTGTTGTTTCAGGCTAATCTTGTTTGCCTCGAACTTTTACCGATCTGAACTAGAGAGAAATCAAGTCCCAATGGGATTCGATGCCCTACTAATGATGGCGATGGGTTTTTCCCATAATTCACCGAAAGGAAAAGAGAATAGCTCTGTTTGTACAGAATTGTGCCCAAAAATCGCAGGAAATCGCATTTACAGAGAAATTGCTGGCGCTATAACTGCTCAATTTGGCAAAATAATATATCCTCAATAAATAAATGCTTTTAAGGTTTTTTATTTAGAATTTTCTTCAGAATTTATCGAAACATTCATGTCTTTTCTTAATAATTTAGGAACAATATAATTCTTCCCTCAATTTTCATACCATTTGAAATTATATACAGCGTTGGGGCCATGCTACTATTTTTCGGTATTAGTTATTCTCTTAGTTTAATCAATTAAGAAGATATTTTAAATTATATTTAAAAAAATACCTTTCATGCCGGCATCCTGGCATGTAGCATGTCTTTCTCGTGATCTGGAAGTTCTGGTTTCCAGACCCAGCCCTGGTATGATTCTTCTATTTACGACGAATGCTTCTCCCTGTAAAAAGGGGCTGTGCAAGCGAATGTGAGTGTGCCATCTTCATTTGAGTTAGAAGTCAGACTTCTGGCCTTCGGATGTTTAAAGATACTGCATCCCTTTCCATGGTGACACGACAGCAACATCATCATCACAACACTTTTTATTGTTTTAGTTATTAGAAATACTTTCTATTTCTAGTCGATGATAATGTATACACATATCCGCGCTCACATCATTATAAAAATATATTAAGAGTAATTTTTAAGAATAATTTAAATATAGATTAGTCAAACGATACAACACTAAGCACAATGAATGACAATTTTTTAAAGCAACGTTTGGAATAATCATTTAATTGTTTTTTTATACCTCAATTTCCATTAACTGTATATATTTTTAAATCATAAAGTTTCTTTAGAGCAAACTTATATTTACTCTTTCAAAAATATAGTTTATGGGAATTAATTTCCACATGGATATGTGTATAGGTGCTTGCATTATTACTTTATTTCAGTACACCTAAGGTGAATTTGATGAAATTTGGTGTATAAGTTCTGTATCGATTGATTAAAAATAATATTATGGTTAAATATCTTTCAGAATTTCGATTACTTTAGAGTCAAGTAAGGTTGAAGTTGTCCATAATTTGGTAACAAATTGGTTATTTGAAATCAATTCCATTAATATTTTAATTTATCGAGTTATAAAAAACTTATTCAAGATAATATTGCGTACAAACGTTCAATCTCTTGTTGGATTTAGTTAGAATGTGAATGTATATTTTAAATCATATATGCCAATCAAGATATCACCAATATGAACCAGACGTGAGTCAAGTCGCCAAGTGAAGCGATTGATAAAACAAATGTCGCTAATTTGAACAAAACGAGGGCAAAATTGCCAAGTTTAACTGTGTGAAATTCGAGGTAATTTTACATGTCTTGGCGATTTTTCAGTTTTCCCGATTAACGGTTATTTGGCGACTTTTTGGGGAATTTTTCGTAGTGGAAAAGTATACATACAACAACAAACAAACAAACAAGTATACATAAATCATACGAAATATCCATAGACTAGAGGCTCCATTGAGGCTGTGTGTGACGTAATTGCAGCCACCGCTCATCATACAAGCATGCTTCTAAAAAAGCTAATTTACTTTGCTCCTCTCCGGAAAGTTATCGCTCACACTGCCTCGATGAAGTTCTTAGTAAAAATCAAATGTTTAACTCCTTCAATTAAAATGTAAATAAACTTATTTTTCTAAAACCTCCCAGTAAGTGGAGTAACAAAAAAAAAGAATCTCAACTCTTACGACAAGTTTAAAATTTGACAAGTATAGATATAACTATATATGTCAATATTGATGTATTGACTATTGACACTATATATGTAAAATTTGTGTACTGAATTTTATCTATTTGGCTTTCTTTGCTTTACCATTATTATGTTAACTTACATTCTAACAGTCGGAAAGACGTACTTCCTCTAAACGGATTTTATTCAAAGTTTAAAATAATTCTTTAATTTTGGCTTAAATATTATATAGCAAGTATCAAATCTTTGTCATGGATAGACAGGCATGCATTTTATCAATTCCTACTATTAATTCACATCCTTCCTAAATATCTTTATTTATACATATCTTGTTCCAGTTTTTAATCGTTGATAATTACAGATACATTTTAGTTCAAATACATTTTTTTAAACTCGTAGTGGATGACACTCGATGCTTTTTTTTTCAAATATTAATTAATTCATTAAATTTAATTAATTTTTTTTTACTTTAAATAGAGTTTTAGCAGTTTGAAATAAAAATTGAAATCAACGGGCAGCAGCTAAATCTGTAAAATTCAAGGATTTCAGTATTTTTCACTTGAAGTTGGGCAATGCGAGTACAATTCTGGGGAAAATCAATAGTTTATTTTATAAATATTTAATGAAAAATAACTAAAATAAAAATTTTCTTAGTTGACCAAATAGGAATTGAATTAATTTATATATATTACTTCTTTTCAGTTATCTTTGTTGCAGATAGACAAATTCCTGAAAATGCGTTTTTCAGAACAACGGACTAACACTTGGATCAAAATATCGAATTCGAATTTTTCGACTAGCTTTTGAGTTATCTTTGTCATGGGCAGACAGACACACATTTTTTCAATTCCTTCTATTAGTACACACTCTCCCTATATATATTCATTTAATATCTTGTTCCAATTTTCAATCGTTAATAAAATACTTCAAACATATTTTAGTTCAAATACATTTTTTTGAAACTCGTAGTGTAGGACACTCGATGTTAATAATTTTTTCAAATTTCAATTAATTCAATAAATTAAATTAATTTTTTATACTTTAAATAGAGTTTTAGCTGTTTATAATGAAAATTGAAATTAATAGGTAGAAGCTCAATCGGTAAAATTTAAGGCTATCCGTATTTTTCACATGAAGGTGGAGAATGTGAGTTCAGTTGTTACTACAATCAATTATTTTTTAATAATTATTTAATAAAATGTAACTAAAATAAAATCTTTCGTCTTCAACGTCGTCAATTTAATTAATTTTTTATATATATTACTAGTTTTCAGTTATCTTTGTTACATATAGACAAATTCCCAAAATTGTGTTGTTTGAACACCGGAATAACATGTGCATCAAAATCTCGAATTCGAATTTTTTGACGATTTCTATACTTCCTCTGTACAACGTATCACAGAAAGAAGAAAAAAAAAAGGAAAGGTCAACCCAACAAAACTAAGAGAGACAAGCCTTTTTAATACATCATGGTCACAAAAGCCCCTCAATCATTCCTTCTCTCTATCTTTCTCCCGTTTCCTATAAAATGCCAACCGCATCGAAGACGAATAGTCTGCAAAACAAGTAAATCAAAACGAATCTATTCGTTTTTTTTCTTCTTCAGAAGGTAAGGTCTTTTTATCTCCCTTCTCTCTTCCTGGTTTTCCTCTTTTTCTTTGCTCTTAAATGACACCATCCTTTGGATCGATCCAAAGCAAATCACTTCACCTTCTTACATATTCCAATTCAGGGCTCTAACCTGAGGTGGAAACTGCGAATGCAAATCGATAGCTTTTATCCATCCTTTTAGTACCTTTTGTCAACAGTCCCATGAACAGGTGATGTCCATTATCCGTTTGAATATTGCTCACCACCATGGAATCGCTCAAACCAGTGTATGCATTTGTTTTCATTGTGGTTCTGACATATGTGATTTGGTTTTGTTACATCAGGGATTGGTAAATGTTTGCTTTCAGAAATTGTTTTATTTTAGAAAGTATTATCGCTTTTCTGAATAACGGAATAAATCTAGCCCTAAAGGAAATCTTTGCAAACGCTTTAACGAAAAGGTTAATGTTAATAAATGTGAGACTACCTACTGGCTTGAATTATTAACATGGAAAAGTGTGTTATAGTCGCGTTTTTTTATGTTTGTAGTACCAACTAGAACACTCAGTTTAACTGTATATAAACTATACAGATGAACCATATCATACTTTTTTAACAGTGAAACATTATCATATTAATAAATTAATCATTTTTATTCTATGGTACACAAAGTGTAGATAAAGTATTTATTTCATGGTACTCGAAGTATAAAGAAACTATTGCAATAATCATGAAGAAAGTTCGAGGCCGCGGTAGCCTGGTTGGTAGAGAGTCAGTCTCGTAACCGAAAGGTCGCGGGTTCTGTCCTCATCTCGGCCATAGACCGCCGTGTTGGCTAAGGGCAGTTGGGGCACGTTAAATAGGTCGTGACTGCAAAGTCCTCCAAGTTTCCATAACAAAGCGATACCTCTGGGAGTACTGAATAAGGGATGAGTCAGTCTCTTATTAGGATCTAAATTCTGACTTGCGGATGGATGAATGAGTGTATGAATGAGTTTGACCACCCCCTAAAAAGGGCTGTGTCGTGTGTGTGAGCTACAAGTCAGATTTCTGCCCTCTGAGTGCTCTGGGGTCTTTACCCTCAGAAGCTGCTGCGCCCCCTTTCCGTGAAAAACAAGGACACGACAAAAAAATGAAGAAAGCTCGAAATTTGGCAATCTTCAATGTTTCTGATGTCTTTGAGTTCGCAAAACACATTTTTGATGTTATATCTGCTTCTCTGTATATCTAACTGTGCAAACAATAATACAAAAATGCTTTGGGATGGACAGATAAAATTTAGTATATGCACTTGCCAAATTTGTAGATTTCTATCAAATTTTGAGCAGAATTCACTAAGATTAAAACTCACTAAGCAAATTTTACTGCTCATCTTTTCTGCTACAAGCGACCTTGATGACTATAAAATTGAAAGCGCTAAATAAATAATACATGGTAAACAATCTTGACATCTAGAATGTAGATTCTAAACATATTTTTAACCGAATCTGTGAAAGTTAGGGGAAGATGACCGCTTGCTGGTCTATATTCTTTCATGTATGCAAACGTAAATTTGCATGATATCTTATGATTTTGGACTTTAACTGTTGTTCACATTTTGATTTCAATCGGCCAGGAAAAAATATCCTAACTACAGATTTAGTAAAACTGCCTGATTCCTGCCAAAGTTCAATATTTCTTTCTACTGTTGTATAATGTTATGCAAATCAATTACCGATCATACTCAAGGCCGACATTTTGATATGGAGGTTCAATATCTTAAAAAAAAGGTCCATATTTTAATGCTCTTCAATAAAAATAACTTTTATTTGAGAACATGTGTGGAAAATAAAACACTTACTCTGGTTCATTTTTCCATTTCCATGTCTTGCACAAAATACCTTAGGATGTTCATCTAGATTTCTTATCTGTTTGCGCATCATCTTTTGTTAGACTTTGATTTTATTATACACAAACTCTAAATAAGTAGTAATGATTTTCTTACTGTAAGAAATGAACATTGCTACTGTATGAAAAAGTAAGACTGCAATCAAAAAATTTCATTAGGTAACATTGCTTTACGTGTGAGAAAGCACAGTGTCTTGAATTGCATATTGCCGCCCTTTTCGACGCTTCAATTGAAAGTAGGAAGAAACCGTTTGCGCCCGTCTCGGAAACAACTGAACAGAAAGAAAAAACACGGTTGCGCCCGTTTCGGAGGGGATGTGCCTCCCAGAAAAAAAATGTCTCCGCCGCTTGGAGGGTTTAGACAGAGTTCCAAGCTTCAAATCAAGATAGAACAAAACAAAATATTATGAAATTTTGTAAATTTAGATTCATTCAAATTGTAGAATACTTAAGATGAAAAAGAACCAATTTGTAATTCACGCAAATTTTTTGATTTATAAAGATTCCATTTTCAGTGTATAATATCTAATGATATAGTACAAATAAATCATAAAAAATTAGAATATTCAGCTTGAGTTTCTAAATTACATTGACATATAAAATTCCACATGGAATAGTATTCTTTTATGGATTCGTAAAAGTGAGACAAAATAAAATAAATTTACATATCTAGTGGTTTATTTTTGGGCGCTTATTTTTAACCACATCATTCAAAAAACATCACCCTGATCATAATATTTCATAGGAGTTTTGGGAGTAAAACATAATTGAAACAAATGATAATTATTTTCTTCAATGTTTTGAAATAATAAATTAAAGGAAACATAAATTCAATGTTCACTTAAAAGTTAAATAAATTTAAGATATAAAATAAATATTAAGGATATAGTTAGGTAAAAAATTGCTCATCTAATTTTTCCTTTTCGATTAGATTTCCCCTAAGAGTTCATCTTACAACTAACTCTGATGAAAATGGTTGAATTCAAAATGCTTCTAAAAATTCTGTTAATGATGCTGAATCTCTCATTCTTTTTGAAATAATAGTAAGAAATTTTTTGAAAAATAATTGTTTGTTCATGCTTTTATTTTTGTTTCAAAAACATTTTTTTTTTGGTTTTAGAGAGAAATAAATTTTAGTTTTACATTTATTAAAAAATAATAAATATGTATCAATAAAAATTATTCCATTATTTTTAGTTTCATCTGCTTAAAATTCACTTTCATATTGCTAGGTAAATCAATGAATTATTTCGAGGAATAAATATCTAATCACAATTCGTCCCATATTTCTCATGAACGGGAAAACTATACTCGTCAACAAGAAAAAAAAATCTTTTTAAACGCTTATTTTTAAGTATTCATTTGAATAGGATTGCTTTATTAAAGGAATTAAAATTTTGTCTTATTTCTAATAAAAATTTAAAAAAAATTTAAAGTTTGTTATGTGATATTATCGTTTTATAGAATCTGAAAATTCAACATATTAGAAGAGGATCCATTGATCAATTGAAACGAGCTGTATGAAAGAAAATAATGTTAGAAGAAAAATATTATAACTATATGCAATTTTAATTGAAAATAAATAAAACAGACTCTTGAAAACAATTGAGAAATTCAATTTCTTGTCTATAAATAAATAAAAAATATTGTAAGCATAATTTAAAATAAGGGAATTTTTATTTTCTTGTGAATGCATTAAATTGATAGACTTTATATAGATTTTGTAATGTTACTAAATATTCCTTTCAATTGTCGGTGTTTTCCCCCCCAAAAAATAGGAGTCTTTATTCTGTGTTTAACATTTTTTCAAGAGATTTCTCTATGTAGGTTGTAAAAAGTTGGAAGTATTTCATATATTTGTGATCATTTGAAGTCAAAGTAATAAAACATAAAAGAAAACTCATCAGCTTGGTTTGTAAAAAAACATCGACGATAAATTTTCATTACTATTTCTCCAAGAAAATTCTACTGACGTTACAAAAGTTTCCTTTTTTCAAGTCAAACTATGTTTATACATTCAAAACACTGTGCGAGACGTCCACTCAAAATATTTCCATATCATCCATCATTTTCGCAGAGTGGTTGAATTACTAAAGTAAACATATTTCATTGCCTAAAAATATGAGACATATTCAGAGCTGTTTGTGGAAGAGGGGAATTCTGGGAAATAATTTACTTTTTCAAAATGAAAGAGAAAATCAGATTTCATGTGAATAAATTGAATTCCCGCGTGAAGCGGTCTCGTTACGAATTATACTGAAAAAGAACAAATTTTGTCTCGTTTTATAGGCATAATAAAGGGTGTCCTAAAATTAACGCATAATTTCAAATTGCCATCATTCGTACCGTAAAGTACTGGGAAAGCCATTAAAAAATTGACAGCGGATGGCTTTGTGTCAGTAGAAATGGTAGCATGAAGCAACAGAACAAAGTGTTTTCATTTAATAGATAGTGGGATTTAACATCATTGGATTCCGTTTTATGGGATTATTTGAAGTCATAGATCTGTACCACCAATTCACCAGTACATGTACATTGAAGAAGAAAATTTAACGCTGCAAAATGAAATTCAACATTCATGCAAAATGGGCATGGAAAATTTCGACAAAGAGTGACTATGTGCCAGAAGAGCTGTGAAGGCCATTTTCTCTAGGTGTTATTTCATATATAACTCTATACTGTGTACTTTACTATTAAATAAAAATAAAAAAAATTAAAGAAAGAAGCTGTGTGTTTTTATGTAATTCAAACCATGCGTTAACACTTTGTTCTATCGTGTAACGCTCTATTTTTGCTAACCTTAAACTATCAGACTTTTTAACTGGTTTTTTAAAAGTAAGGTTGCCAATACGTTACAGCACGAAAGGTAGCAAATTCAAATCTTCTGTTAGTTTCGGAAAATTCTTTATGAAGGTTCAGATTTTTTATTGAAAAACGTCATTTAAGAACTATGATTTCTGAGTAAAATAATTAAAGACCTTGTTTATTATAAAATTGACTAAAAATTATTAATTATTTTCTAAATTTAATTAAAATTTCCCAATATGTAAAACATTGTTGCTGTAATGTTTTGATTTAATCTGATGATTTGATTTTAATTTGTTCAATAATAATTTGATCTATATTATGGGATAATTTAAGAATAAAAAAGCATTTAATTAAATTTTTTTCATCAGTATTATTAATAATTGGCATAATTAAATTACTGTAATATCAGGCTCCAATTATTGTCTTCCTATTCACGAGAATTTCGCACTATAATTATTTGCAGCATTGATATTTTAGGGGATGATAATGATACAAATTTATAAATATGCCTCATACATTATATTAACAGAATGAAATGTAAATGAAAAAAGGAAAAATCTGGTCCAGAAAAATATTTTTAAAGATAATGGTCCATTAAAATTTTTACTTTATGAATTTACACTTAAATTTAAAATGTGCGTTTACCTTTTTAACAAACTAACATATTATTTTGTTTGATGTTTATTTAATTTCTTTGAGTAAGATTTGGTAAGCTGAACAAGCGTAGTTATGGTTCTGATAGATCCAAAGCTATTTTAAACGTAACTTTTTAAGTCGCACCACCATAATGTTAAGTACAAAATATAAAACCGGTTCACTTTCAGACATTTTCTATATTATTTCATTCATAAAATTAACAACCACGGAATGAAAAATCGAAATTTGAATGTCTACGATAAGAATTAAATCAACATTCACCAATAATCAATATATATCGATATTTTATTAGAGTAGCATATCGAATTACACTGTTTCTTAATATCATTTCCCACATTTAATATTAATATATTTTAGAATATAATATAAGGATAAAATTAAAACAAATGGTGGAAATAAAAAGGAAAATGTGTCATGAGCTGTACTAGAAAATGATCAAAACATTTCTGTTAGACAATCGCATTTAAAAGTTGTGATTAGAGATGGCAATAAGGTATTGGATTTGCGTGGAAAACAGCTGTCAGTGATGAGCTTATGGTGGGAAAGTCGTTACGATCGAAGCTGGCATCTAGAATAACAAACAGCAGCTGCAAGCATGAATGAAAACCCATACACACTTGTAAAGGCGTGGTAATATATTCTACTGAGAACGATTCTAATTAAAAGGCAGAGAATAAATAAAACGATTTACTTGATGTGAAAGAATTTTACTCGAGAAAAAAAGCTGTTGAAACATTAAATCAGTTTGTTAAATTTTAGGAATCTATCAACAACTTAACGTTTTAAATAAGACTTTATTTTAAATGTGTTCGATTTTACATTACCTCGTATAGTAATTACTCTGACAGGAATACATGTTCATGTTCAATTACATATGAATAACTAAATATCTTATATATGTTAAGGAAATATATATTTTCTCACTCTCCAAAGCGGTCATTTTTATTTTGTATTTATAAATTTTTCGTTTCTCCGTATAGTTGCTGAATTGAAGAAATAAGATGTTCTATTGACACTGATAGAATATTTTATGTTTTTCCTTAATATCTGATGCATTTTCTTAAAAGCAGTTTTTTAAAGTACCACAATAAATATGAAAAACGTTGCGATAGAGGGGGAAATTATTATAAGTGTTTTGTGTATATATATATATATTTCTTTTCGCTGCAAACAGTAATTCTTTTCTTGTATCAATCTTTACTTTGCCTTATTTTTTAATTTTTCAGAATTGGTTTAAAGTTTTGTGAGTTTAAAATTTTACCATCAAATATATTTTTAATTATTTTTTAGTTTTTAAATTGGAAGACGATTTATTTAAAATGGAATATATATATATATATATAAAACCGAATTATCTTTAACTACTTACAACTCTGTTGGCGACTCTCAACTCAGCATTTAAGATGATACATCATTTATATATATTATTTAATTAATTAATTTTGATTGTTAATAAAATCTGCAGAGTAGTAAGAAGATGCAAATCTAATAAACTGGAAAATTCAACTTAAAACTATTAAATATATTATTTTTCGGAGCAATAAACAATACTTTGTTTTGGATGAAAAATTATACATCTAATTACTTTTACATGGTTTAAAGGGTTAAAAAAAGGGTTCTACGAATTTTATAACTGTAAACGAGAATTATAAATGAAAGTAATATATCTTTGAAAAATCCTAAATGGGTATTGTGCTAAGAAAATTATTTTTTCATTATTTCAAGATTTAAAATTCATCACAATATAAGTTATGCTGTGACTTATAAGACTTCACAAGTTCGCTGATAGTTATCTGTCAGCAAATTTAAGCCGAGTGAGCGACTCTTGCTTTTTCCTTAGCGCCAATTAAGATCAAGAGAGCAACTTAGCTTTATAATGCATCCCATTCGCTTGCACAACCCCAGTTTAAAGGGGGAGGGGGACACATACCTCACAGATAGAACACAGGATATAGAATAACCATGCCCGAACCGGGACCAGAGATATCCAGATAACGGGGAAGACACGCTACACCTGTGTCAGGACGCCGGCACAACTTCATTTTGAAAAATAATAACATATTATTTTCAGCTCGTAAATCTTACAGAAAAAAGATTAAGTTAATCTTCAATTTAATTTGTTTATTAATCGTATCTATTTCTATTTAAAGTTATAATACATATCCATAATAATGCGCTTTAATTTTTTTTTATTTATACGCTCTATTCGCTGCTGAAATCTGATAATCATCATTAACTTTCTAAAAATTACCAGTTTTGCCTTTGAAAATCTGTAATTTGAAGTTAATTTACAAATTAATTCTTGAGATTACGAGTAACTAACTATATGCACATAATTAAAAAAGATTAAAGTGGCAGTCGTGATAAAAAAACAACAAAGATATATTCAGTTTTCTAACATATATAACTAGCAAAACTTCTAGGAAAGTACCGAATTACCATAACCTTAATAAAGGCTCTCAGTTTTCTAAGAACTTGGACAGAGAAAGGTAAAAAGAAGACTTAATTTCGCTTTTCATAAACTGTTCATTACCAAGAAATTTTTTTTGTAAAGAACTTAAACGTATAAAAAACAACTCATTAACAGCTTAAAAATACGGAAGAATAAAATAAAAAAAATGAAAATTCTGGTCAAACGGTAAGTTAGACTTGAATAATCCACGATTTTTATTCTTAACTTTTTATCATGTGAGACATAATGTTGTTTACGCTTGATGTTTTTAGAGTCTCAAAATGAGAAGGCAACAAATTGTTGAAGCCTCAACATGTGAATGCAAAAACTGTTCAAGCCTCAAAATTTGTAGGTAAGAAATTTGCGATTTATCCCTTCTTTATTTTGGAGTCGGCTTTCACAGTATAGTTTTTGAAATCGTCTGCTAATGTAGTTTTATTTCAGAGTCGGCTTTCACTGTATAGCTTTTGAACTATCTGTCGTCTGCTGTTGTAGAATTTCCCTTGCACACCACAGTGTTTTTGCCGTTTAAAAATAATGTTATTGAGGGTATTTAAAAATAAACCAAACAAGTTAGTTTATTGTGTGTTTAATCGATTAAGATTGCTGGTTGAGGTATCATTTCAACTAATTAAAATAGAGTTCTTAGAAAGTAATGCAGAAGGTTGTTCACATTTCGTGATTTATTTTAATTCAGTTATTATTAATAAAGTTACAACTTGATTTCCAAATTATACATTATCTGAATTCTTACGAATTGTTTTAATTAGTTTAAGTCTTTAACCAGTTTAAACCAATTTGGAACAATCTCTAGACTATCAGATTAAGCGCGAGTCGATATTTAGAAAATCGATGTGTTTTTTTCCATCTCAAAATTGGTCGTGCTCCAAAACGTTGCTTACCAGGTAGAAAAATTGCAAATGAAAGTTTTAAAAAATTATCTTTATGTATGTATAAAGAAAAGAGGTGGTATTAAATACCGATAGAAAAGTCTCGTGACTGACTTAGATTAATCAAGAGAAATAATAACTTTAAAAAATAATAATGATAACTTGATGATCTCACATGATAACTTGAAATTTGCGATCGTAGATTTCATTTTTTTTGTATTTCTTTCTTAAATTAAAGATTAAAATTGAGGATAAATTAAAAATTAATAGAATTGAGAATAAATTTATTGCATAATGAAACAAACTTCATTTTTTTAAAAAAAAATGTAATGTTATTTAAATATAGCAATAAATATTCACCATAAGGAACTCAATAATAATAAATGAGAATACCAAACAGAAAGATTTATTTTGATAGCTTTTGAACTATCTGTCGTCTATCTGCCTGCTTGAACTATCTGTTATAGAGAATTTATTTGTTGCACAATAGAAATGGTTTTTATAAATAACAAAACCGACCAAACTGAACTTCATCAACTGAGAGAGGCTATGGAAGGCTTTCCATTTGCCTGAAAGAAGAGAAATTTAAATAAGAAATTCTTCGGAAAATGCGTTCCTATTATTCTGTTCCCACCAAAAAGGAAGAAATGTTAACAGAAGTAAACAGAAAGACTCACGATAAACTTTGTCTTTTAAAATTCCAAATGATCAAAAATCAGTTGGTATGGTCAGATCAAGTTAAGCTGTTGAGACGTTTCGTTTTTAAATCGAGCATTTATTATTTGATTTAAATAAGGATTATTTTTAAAAATGTTTTTTTTGTTTAAGTGTTAGATATATATTAAATCATGTTCATTATATGCATATTTTTATTTTCGGACACAACCCCAATTGAATGTTTTGCATTAAAAAATACTATCATTTATTTGTTTGCACTTATTTTTTAACTGTAGTAATATATTAAATGTAATCATTAAATAACTGTGTTTATCAATGATTCAAATTTTGATGTTTAACTATTTATCTATTTCGGATGTTAAATCTTTATAGTACCTACTTTCATATGACGAAAATGTTTGAAATGCAATGTCGTATTCCGTATGAATTGCAATATTTTTAATTCATACAGTATATTTTCTGTTACTGTTAAAGTTTTTATCAAATTTTTGAATTAAATTAAATATGCTCAATTTTTTATTTAACTCAAAGAACGATGTTCTTTAAATGAGTCCTTTACGTTTGAAAGGTTCTTTACCGTTTTGAAAATGATTCAACTATATTTATTTGAGTTATAAACTTAAAACTGTTGAAGAGCATTTGAATTTTCTTGTGTTTTTGTAAAATTTTTTATAAAATGAATAGTAAACTTCAGAGAAAAATTTCACACTTAAATCTTATAACAGAAAAAACATTAAAAAGAATAAACTCACGAAATATAATACTTTTTTTCCGTTAAATTGACCTGAAAAAACATTTTACTTTCATACAATTAAATTCAACTGCGTTATTTTATACGTCCTTTATGTTGTGCTCAAAATCCGGAATAAATTCCAATCTTAAAAATATATCAATTATCCGCTTATGATAAACAGGATTTACGAAAAATGAAATCAAGCGTTGTTATTTGATTTACTTGTTAGAGTCAGAAAACACCAAAACGGGCTTTTAAGCTTCAAGAATTCGGAATCTTGTTTGTCATATTTTTCTTTTGGGGATTATTCTCTTTGTTGTTTGTGAAAAGAGAGTGCTATATTGTTTTCCCAAGAAAAACTTTGCTTTGTCGTTTTATTAGAAGAGATTCTTATTTCTTTCTTTGGTAAAAAACTAGGAAATATTTTCTAAATATTTTGTGGGGATAAATAATAAAAAAATGCGAAGTATTTAGCTTTTTTTTTAGAATAAATACACAAAGTAAGGTTTTGGAGTTACATTATCGTTTGGTTTTTTCAATTCTTTTAAACCGTGTTGCAGCTGTTCTAAAATATATTCAAATTGATATTTTTAACTAAATATATCTAGCTCAAACTTTTTTGTACTATTTTTATTGTAAAACATTTATAGAAATGTAAAATTAATTTTTATGGAAAATTCAAACAAGAACACTTAAATTATTTTTTAAAATTATATATTCAATTATTTCAAGTAGAAATTGGGAGTCTGTTCATTTTAAATGCATGATACTTTCGCTCTTTAGATTAAAGTAAATCATATAATATTAAATATTTGAAAAGACCTGTTAGACAATGAAATATAATAATTTTTTATTTAATTCATATAATTGCTACCTGCCTTTGATGACCAGATTTATTTCTCGGCATATTGGTTCAGTTTGATATCAATTAAATTTATTATGCATAATTTAATGTTCACAGTTACATCATCAATTTATTTTCATTCAAGAAATTGCTATAGGCATATAAAGCTTAAGATTTTAATGGCCTTATAATTATTCTGTTTATTCCGAAATTGAAAAATTCATGAAATAGTCGTGAATACCAATGTCTAAAATAATTGTATCAAATATTATATGCATGAACTGTCTGTATAACCTATGCTTTAACTGAGCGCTGTATTTGGCGAAGTTGTAAATATGGAACTAATTATGGAAGATGGTTGTAATTATGGAAGATGGCTGTAATTATGGAAGATGGTTGTGATATGGTTGTAACTATGGAAGAAAATCCCCCGTTCTGTATATTGAACCACTTAAAATAGTGCAATAATTATATTAACCAATTAAATGTTTTTGACCAGTATAACATTCTGCGTTAGGGCGAATTCATTCTATGCAAATTATTAAATTTATATAATAATAGTTAAATTATTATATACTGATGTTTGAAATAATTTAGATAAGCATCTTATGAAGAGGTTGAAACAGTTACTGGTTAAATAATATCAAGTTATGACATGATATACTTTTGTGGTATATCTTGTTTACTTCTAAATGTTTAATATTTTAATATTCTTAATAGGAATTGAAGCGAACTTGCGAGGTATTATGAACAAAATAGAGTGCGGTTGATAATGACATTCATCTGCTAGAGGGTACTAATTATTATGTTTATATATATTTATATTGCCATAAAATCAAAAGTGTACACATTTAACAGTAGATATTGTTAAATATTCAATTAAAACAAGAGATATTTTCGAAGAACTAAAAAAATTGTACATCTATCGTATTTCTATACATCTTTTTATAAGAATGTTATTTATTGTGTCTTATCGAAAATTCATGTCTAGTTTGAAGAATTGGGTAGCTTTTTATTCAACAATGAGGATTAAGATTACAAAGACAGTACCAAAATTAAAAATATTGGTACTGAATCTACTAAAAACTGTCTTAATGATATATTTAATTATGATTTTTATACCGATCCCCTCTTTAGACAGGCATACAAAAAATAATGAAATCCCCAGAAAGTCACTCAAAGAAATGAAGGAAAAAAATGGCATATTTAGGTAAAGCCTTAATTTTTTTATAATGTATCAAAGATGAAAAAAAGTAATGCAATATTAATTTAAAAAAGAACAACAACAACAAAAGGCTAAAAGTTTATAATGAATCCATGCTTCAAATATTAGAGTTTCCTAAAAGTTTTTTTTTTTAAAAAGAGCAAAAGGTACCGTTTTTAAAGAGGTTTATCACTTAAGACGATATTTTATTTGAAAATGTGCAAAGAAAATGCACTTACTATTAGACAATAGTCTTTCAACTGTCTCAAAGCTGGGACTTCACCCCAATAAGTTTTTTGTCCATTTGGGGGGATGGGAAAGGCCTAATTTTCCCCGAGATTCTTGATGAAGGTGAAACAAAAATTTCTACGAAATACTGTCGCCAATTGGATAAATTGGAAACTGCCATAGCAAAAAAAAAAAAAACGGCCAGAAATAATAAACCGATAACGAGTTGTTTTTCATCATGACAACTTGAGACTATATATTGCATTAGCCATAAGAGAGACACTCTTATAGTTTGATTGGGATGTACCAAATACTTTCCAGATCTCCTTTCATTTAACTCGTACTTCTTTATGTCCTTAAAATATTCTCTTCGCAGTAAGTGCTTTAAATCCATCAATGAAATAAAAGCGCAACTCGATCGTTATGTCTTGTCCAAAACACAGCAATTTTGGGAAGAAGGGATAACGAGATTTCCAGACAGATTGGAAAAGTGACAAAGTAAAATTATTCTTATATAACAAAATAAATAATATCTTAAACAGCCAATATTTTGTATTCATTTTATATTAAAAAGATGAAAGAAACTTATGGAAAACTCTAATATTAACCTATCATTCAACCGACCTTGTTTATCTTTCATTCGTTATTTTTCCTGCTTTCTGTAAAATTCTAGCCCCACTAAAAAGAGTAGTTAACAAAAACAAATAAATTAAAACTAATTTTTAAGTTCCTTTCGTTTTTTTTCTGTCAGAAGGTTACGACATTCGTTTTGTTATAATGCTTGGCTTAATTCCTCTTTTTTTTCTTTTGACTAACTCTATCTAGTGGATCAATCCAAGCAGTAGAACTTTACCTTTTCCATTCGTTTAAAGTTGAATGTAACTACTAATACAATATATGTTATCCTAAATACAAAAAAAGAGAATGAATGTGTAAATATCGAATTTTAACCAAAAACAAGGCTTGATACCGAATTTCGGATTTCCATTTTATGTATAAATATAATTAAATTTAGCAATAACAAAGCATTTTCATCTGCATTTAACATTTTTATGGTTGTTTGATCCCAAAACGTGGATTAAAAACAAGTAAAATAAAAATTAAGTCAATTCCTACTTGGGACAAGAAAGAATTTTTTTATTTTAGTTAATTTTTATTAAATAATTACAAATAATATAAATATGTATATACATATGATAGAATCACAATTTAAGTGGCAAAATAATTTTTTTCCAGAGATCTACACGTCACTGACGGTATTTATTCATAAATTTATATCCTACTAAATATCTAATATAAGACATTTTTTTCTCCAAAAAAAAAATTAAAAAAAAAAAAAACTGAAATCCATTAAATTATCAAAAAATATTGATTTTTGCAAGAATTGAACTTGCATTCTTCACCTCTAGAGAAATCCTTTCATTTTAACGATTGAGTTACTGCCTGTCGATTTCGGGTTTCATTACAAACAGCTAAAACTCTTTTTAAAGTATTTAATTAAATTTAATGAATGGATTAATATTTGGAAAAAAACTGTATTAACATCGAGTGTCATCCACTACAAGTTTTAAAAAATGTATTTGAACTGGAACGGAGGAATAAAGAGTACTTTATTAACGATCGGAAATTTGAACTATATATAACAACCATAAAAGCATTAAAATAATTACAACCCATTTCCTGAGTCAACAAAAATTCAATCGAAACTAATTAGGTCGAAATCGAAATTAGAACTGAATTCGGAATTAAACAACAAAAAGTTTTAAAAAATGAAATAAAACCTATTTATGAAACAAATCTAACTTAATATGATTAAGTAAACGGAACAAAAACGAAACTAATTACGGAAACCAAAACTAAAAATTAGAATCGAAACTAAAAATTATTTCGGATTCAAACAAATTTAAATTTAAAATTCAGAAATTTTTTAAAAAAAACTAATCATTGTATTTAGTGAGCGCAAATGCAGCTGCAACTAAAATACAGATGAATTTAAATTAATTAACATTTTTATTAATTATTTTATTTATTAATTGATTTTATTGTATTCCTTTTTACTCAGCTTATATATATATATATATAGGAAGATTGTGAACTAATAGTAGGAATTGAAAAAAAAACCCACCTAAACTTGATTTTTTATAAAATGACAAACATAAATATCGTCGGTCTTTCAGCAGGAAAAACGCTTTTGAAATTTTAAGAATTTCCTTGACTGCAGCTTTTTTTTGCCATTTTATGTTTATATATTCAAAACATTCTAAGTGCAAGAAATCTACTCCAGAAACTTCTGGAACATCTATCATTTTTGTAAAGTGGCTTGACTTATTTACGCCAACATACTTCAGTATTCAAAAGGCATATCAACGACATATTCAAAGCTGTTTAGAGAAGAAGAAAAAATCTGGAAAATAATCTGGTTTCCTGGAACGAGCGATACTTCACATACAGTTATTGAATTTTTGCTTGAAAGGGTTTCGTTGCAAGAATCTTTGAAAAGTGGGACAGTTTTTCCGATTTCATAGTCAGAGTATTTACGTTTTGCACCTAAAGAAGTCGAACGGTGACTAAAAGAGCTTGTTATTTGAATTTAGTGTCAGAATCGGAAAAATAAACTGTGTAATAAGCTAATAGTTTTTAAATGAAGTAGAATTATATAATAGTCAGAATTTCAGCTAGGATTTTATCATTTGAGACATGATATTGTATTCGTTTGAGGCTTTTGGAGTCTCAAATAAATTGTTGGAACCTCAAAAGGAGTAGGCAAGAAATTGGCAATTTTTCCCTTTATTTATTTTGGAGTCAGCTTTCACTGTCTAGGTTTTGAATTATTTATCAACGTCTGTTGCAATTTTTCAACTTGGAAATCACAGTATATTTGCTTCACTCTCCAATTTTTTTTAAAAAATAAATAAATCAAACAAATTAAAAAATATATTGTTTACTTAATCTATAAAAAATGTTGTTTCAGGGATGATTTCAACTAATTAAAATAGATTTATTTGAAAATAATGCAGGAGGTTGTCACATTTGACGATTTATCGCGAACTAAGGATGCAACTTGCTTTCAAAATTATACATTATCTGAATTATTTCGAAATGACTTAAATAATTTAAGCCATTAACCAGTTTAAACCAGTTAGATATAGAATCCAAGTTTTACCTGTTCCTTCTGAAAGGAAAAATCCCACAAGTAACATCTTGAATTGATTAAATTGTTTATACCAGGAAAATTACTTTTCACAGTTTTTATTATTTATACCAATTAGATATTAATTTATAGTTATACTAGAAGAGCCCACACAGCGTTGCCGGTGGTATAGCATCCAAGATGAGAAATTAGCTTTAAACTTAAATCTAGCGTCCTCCCGATATGACATGGTCACTTTACGCAACTTCAAACAAACCTAAAATATACTTAAAAATTATCAAAAATAGCTACAAAATAATTTTGTAATGAGCACATTCAGAAATACTTCGACTGCTTAGAAAGGTAAAAATATGATATATTAATAGACAAAACAATCCCCTAAAAATATGCTATAGAAAAGCAGTTTTAAAATTTGTTTTTTCACTTCTCCCCAGTCTCAAATTTAAATGTATTTCTCTGTCAACAGGGGTCGCGGTGGCCTTGTGGTAAGGTCTCGGCTTCGGAACCGGAGGGTTTCAGGTTCAAGACTCGATTCCACTGAAGAACCGTCGTGTGAGGGGGTCTCTTGCATGTTAAATCTGTCAGGTCAAACGTCCTCCCGCTGGTGTGGTGTGGTGTGGAGGGGGGTTGCCAGTTTAGGTGTTGTCCTCGTCATCTGATCTTGGTTCGAAATGATGAGGTGAGTCCCAAAATAGCCCTCGTGTTGCTTTAAACGGGACGTTAATATAACTAAACTAAACTAACTGTCAGCAGGCAGGCGACCATTTCACTTCCCAGGAGCTCATAATTCAGAAACATTTTTTCATTATAGTTATGTTCTCTAACCGAATAAAACTGATATTCGCTAACTGAATGCTTCTTTCCTCTTCACTTCCCTTGTCGCGCAACAAACAACGATTTTTGGCCTTTAATGTGTGATGAACAAGATTGCATTTCCATATTTTGGGCATACGGATATCTCAATCTCTGTTTATAAGAAACGAATCACATATGCGTACCACAGCTCTTGCTGTTAGCACATGCGGATTTTGAAGTTTTGGCTCATGCGCCAAATAATTAAAATCACAAATATAAAACTTCTCTTATTATTTTGATATGACTTTAATGCACTAAAATCTTCCCCAATAAATGCTCTACAAAATGGTATACATATCTCCAATATTCGTTAAATATTTCTCGAGTTTTTGTGGTTCAAATGAGCAGAGGCTTTCATTATGTTTCATTTTATATTACGTATAGATTTACGTCCTGTTTAGAAGTAGTAACAGGGTTATTTTGGGAACAAGGAGCTATTACAGTAATTGCAACAAACAGTATTATAGTACAATAATCTACTAGATAAACAGCAGATGCATATTAGAAAGAAAGCCTCATCTCATTTGTCAATAGTTTGCAAAGTTGGGTTAATTCCACCTTAAGGGAAATAAATTTTTTTTAAAAAAACAACAACATTATGCTTCTATTAAAACTATGTACGTGTAGGAGAAATTCGCAAAAACGAGAGGAAAGGTTCCTTGATTTTAATATCATCGGTAACATAGCATTTTCGCTTTGCATAAAACTTTTATTTCGATAAATTTTATTTTACTTCGATTTTGTATGGAAGCTTCATATTTTGTAACAGACTTATTAGGAACAATATAATTTCTGTACATTTTTTCCTCCAATTTTAGTATAAATGTTATATTTCATTTGAGAAATAATCTATGGCAATGTTTAATGTTATGATGACATTCAAATAAATTCATGGTTTCATTAAAACATGGATTCCTACGCTTTTCCTGGAATTCAGATTTAAAAAAAACTACCGTCTCTGTATTTTCCTTCTATGTGCAACTTACATTTCTGCTTATATTTTTTTCAATATACATACACTGAAGTGACAAAAGTCATGGGATGACTGTTAATATCGTGTCGGTCCTTCTTTTGCCCGGCGAAGTGCAACAACTCGACGTGTCATGGAGTCCACAAGTCGTTGGAAGTCCTCTGCAGGAATATTGAGCCATGCTGTCTGTATAGACGACCATAATTGTGAAAGTGTGGATGGTGCAGGAGTTTGGGCACGAACGGACCTTTCGATTATGTCCCATAAATGATCGATGGGATTCATATCGGACGATCGAGATGGCTAGATCATGCGCTGGAATTGTCCGGAATGTTCTTCAAACCTATCGCGAACAGTTCTGGCCCGGTGACATGGCGCATTGTCATCCATAAAAATCCCATCATTGTGTGGGTACGTGAAGTCCATGAATGGCTGCAAGTGATCTGCAAGCAGCTGAACATAACCATTTACAGTCAACGATCGGTTCAGTTTCACCAGAGGACCGAGTCCATGCCATGTAAAAACAGCCCACACCATTATGCAGCCACCACCAGCTTGAACAGTGCCTTGCTGACAGTTTGGGTCCATGGCTTCGTGGGGTCTGCTTCACACGCGAACTCTACCATCAGCTCGTAACAACTGAAATCGTGACTCATCTGACCACGCCACGGTTTTCCACTGGTCTAGGGACCAGTCGATATGCTCACGAGCCCAGGAGAGTCGCTGCAGGTGATGTCATGCTGTCAGTAAAGGCACTCGAGTCGGTCTTCTGCTGTCATAGCCCAAGGAAGACAAATTTCGCAGCACAGTCCCATCGAACACGTCCCTTGTACGTCCCACATTGATTCCTGCAGTTATTTGACGAAGTGTTGCGTGTCTATTAACATTGACCATTCTACACAGACGTCGGCGGTCTCGGTCGTTAAGTGCAGGTGGTCGCCCACTGCGCTGTCCATGATGGGATGTGATGCCTGAAATTTCATACTCTCGACACACTCTTGATACTGTGGATCTCGGAATGTTGAATTCACTAACGATATCCGCAATGGAATGACCCATGCGTCTAGCTCCAACTAACATTCCACGTTCAGTCTGTTAATTCTCGTTGTGCCGCCATAAATCACGAAAAACCTGTTCACATGAATAGCTTGAACACAAATGAAAGCTCTGGAAAACGAACTGCGCATTTATACTTTTTCGCTGCGATACTACTGCCATCTGTATATTTGCATATTACTATCCCATGACTTTTGTCACTTCAGTGTATTTAAATATACACTTGCAGTAACTTATAATTTATTGTTTTCGATTACTTCTGGATAATTCTTGAATTTTTTTATTCAGGCATTTTTATGTGTTTATAAGAATCGATTTAAGTTTTTTTGACTGCTAAAAGTTTAACAATATTGAAAAGGAATTTACTGGAGTTCAACTGGAATTTACTGGTTTATTTTATTAAAAAAATATTCTGTTTTCCATATTTTTTTATTGCACATTTGAAAGAAAATTTCTTGAAAAACAGAAAAAAAATATGACAGAATAAACCTTACTTTACAAAACATTCTAAAAAATTAGTTTCGAAAATTTTAAATTTAAAGTAAAAGTTATAAGTGGAAACAAAAATTATCAGCAAAACTTAAATAAAACATACAGCATTTACATTTTTTAACCATTTCAACATTGGCTCTATCATTACAACAATTTACAATTTGATATAAAAAATTAGTTTTAATTTCAGGTGCAATATTCCATCTATATAAATAAAAATGAATGCTTGTGAGTATATCTCTTTTGCGTTGCCGTACCACTCACTCATCCTTTTCCGATAAAACTTTGACTACTTATTATTTGCAGTTACCGGATGGTTATAGGCATAGTAAAATTATCTATTAGGTTGGTACGTATGAAATGTCGGATTCTTAAGTGATTGTATAAAACTGCATATCTTTCTTCAAAAGCTGTTTATTCAATCAAAGTATGCTCCATTCGCTTCAATACACTTCTCCCAACGAGATTTTAAAGCGTAGATGCCTGTCTTAAAAAAATTTTGGTCTTTAGAATTAATAAACTCTGATATCGAGTTTTTTAGACTGTCTTCATTTTCATAGTGTTTGCCCCTTAAAAACAGCTCTAAATGCTTGAAAAAATGAAAATCGGTCGGCGAGAGATCCGATGAATATGGTGGATGCTGCAAAACTTCATATTCCAGTTCGTTCCAGCTTATTTCGCTCTGTCAGTGCGTGCGGTACCCACTTGTCCATCTTCTTAACCTTGCCAATCTCAGAAAGGTGTCTCAATATCGTTGTATGGTCAACTTTCATCCTGATAGCAAGTTCCCTCGTGGATACGGCTGGATCCGCTTCCACTAGAGCCTTCAGGTCATCATTCTTCACAGACGTTTTGGGTCTTCCGCGCGGCTCATTTTGCAGTGAAAAATCACCAGTCCGAAATTTTTCGAACCAACGCTGCACTTTCCGATCGTTAACCGTATTCTCCCCAAACGCTTGGTTTATGTTGCGTGCAGCTTTTGCAGCACTATTACCAAGTTTGTACTCATATAAGAAAATGACGCGAATGTCGGCAGAATTCATATCGGCAATAAACTCAAAAGAAATAACAAAAGGGAAGACCTTCAAGAAAACCTATTTTGCTGAAATGAGTCTCTGGCAATGGACAATACGACTATGAATGAGGTTATGCCAAAGACAAAAGTATAACGAAAACAGGGAGACAAACGTCCGCATGTAAAGAGAATCCGACATTTCATACGCACCAACCTAATAATATGTAATCCATATAAATAAAAATGAACGTTTGCATGATTCTTTTGCGCTGCCGTACCCCTCATCCGATTCCGATAAAATTTCTACAACATATTGCTTGCACTTACGAGGAGGCTATAGGCATAATACTATCATCTATTATATAAAAAATATTTTCTGATCTATTTACCGCATCTATTAATCATGTTTTAACTACCAAATAATTCGTCAAAGAGACACGATAGATTCAGTAAAAATGCTAAATTCAAGTTAAACGTTGATATTTCTTAGCTATTGTACGTAAATGCAATGTAAGTCTTTCTCGCAGGTAATAGTTTTATTAGAGAGTGAGCGAGAAAGTTTTAGAGGAACCAGTCCTATAGGTTTCAAATTTTAACAAAACATTTAATAAAATTTTAGAGAATTTGTGCAGTAACTTTCGAAAATATTATAGAACAAAATAAATTTGCACCATATTAGTTTTCTAAAAATTATCTTTTCAACTATATTAATGATTTTATGATATAAATATATTTTCAATGTTTACTCCGTTTAATCAATTTTAAAAGAAAATATTTTAATGACATTTTATAATATTATTGAAAATTCTGATTGAATATCAAACGAAACCCGAGATACAAAATATAGTTTCTTTCATTTTTCATTCAATCAAGCTTTAAAATTATGAAAGAATACAAACATCTAAAATATAAAAACGAAGATTTGTTTGTAGAATTGAATAATGAAAATAGAATATATACTATTTATACTTTTCCTTTATATATTTTTTATATTCTGTTCTTTTATATATATTTTCCTTCAATTTCATTGAATGTATTTATTGCCGAGAAGAAAAGAAATATTCTTCCTCTCATTCTTAATTAAACAAAATAATTATTTCAAATTTCAAAAGATATTTCCAAAATTATTTTTTCTTCTGCAGCAACTCGCCGATTACCTGCTAGTAAATAAAAATTGGCAAATAATTCATACATTTATAATTTCTTTAATTTTTAAATATAATTTGAACTTATATTCAAAATGCCGTTTCGAAGCAAGTTATTGAAACTTTTTATTCTTCCGTTAAGAAAAATCGATTCTTTACCACTTTTATTCTTGGAAAACTACAAGTTAAAGTAACATTTCAAATTGATTCACTGGATTATGGATAACTATATGCACATAATTAAGGAAGATGAATGCCGCATTATAATAAAAAATGAAGGCTTCACCAGCACATTCAGTTTTTGCATCCAAAACAAGCAAAAGTTCAATAAAAGTATCGATTCGCCATAACTTTCATAAAGACTCTCTGTTTTTTCCAAAAACTTCGACACAAAACTAAAACACTGACTTAATTTTTCTTATTATAAACGGCCCATTCTTGTGAAATATGTTTTAGAAGTTTGTGACCATAATAAAAAAATATCATTTACAGCTTAAAAAGAAAAATGAAGTATTCCTCGACTTTTGTTTCATTTTTCTTTGTAAACATGTTATAAAATATAATGATGAAAGAAATGTACAATATTTTGGGATACAAAAAAGTTATGGGTAAAAATATGCGTATATATGCATTTTTTTACTTAAACTTAATTTTTCTACAAACACTTATAAATGAAAAGGTATTTCACCAACAATAAAACTTTTGACTCATTTCATTGCCCATATTATTTAAAACACGCGCTGAAATTTTTATGCAAATACCTTTTTTAGTTTTTGAGATACGTTAATAGTGGAGAATTTTTATGGAAATTAAAATATTGAGAAAATTGAAATTAAAGAAAAGTTTTAGTGGAAAAAATAGGATTTAATTTATATTCTTCTGAGTGATAGATTAGGCCTACCTTTTTCTAGAAAAGATAAACTGTTTCGGGAAGAAGAACTACAAGAAATAATAATAATAAATCGCTAATGTGGTCGATAAACAGTGTTTTCACCATAATCAGATACTTAAAAGAATAAATTCAAAACTAAATACAATAAAATTAAAATTAAAAAAAATTATCAAGAATAGAGTTTGCGCTTTTTTAAAAACTTGAAAATTGTTTACATTGTATATTTAATAATCAACTGTTTTTATATAAATTAGAGATAAAAAAACAATGACATTTCCAGAAAACTATGTTTAAATGCAATTCAAAAATGTGAAAAAATCTAACGATACATTTAGCCATACCTTGAAAACTTTAATAACGTTTCAAAGATGATTAAAAAATAATTCAGTGGAAATATAACGAAAACTTAAAAAAAGCAAACGACTTTATAATACGTCGAATCCACAGACAGCAGTCAATGATTCATTTGTTATTTTTTCATTAGTTCTTTCTCCCGCTTTCTATCAAATGACATCTGCATCGAAGAAAAATAACCTTCTAAACAAATAAATCAAAACGAATCTCTTTGTTCCATCCTTTTTGTTTTTATTTTACCCTAAGATAAGTTAGCCATCTTGTTATCGCTCTTTCCCTCTTTCGGTTTTTTTCGCCGATTTCTTTCTTTTTAAATGACACTAGGCCGGTGAATCGATCTGAACCGAATCACTTTACCTTTTCCACAAATTCCGATCCTGGGTCCTAACCTAAGGTTAAACTGAAAATGTAAATCGATATCCCTCTTCTAGTAATTTTTATCAATCGTCCCAGTGACAGCTGAGGTCCATTACATGCTTGTATATTGTTCATCCATCGTGTATTTTTCAAAGAAGCGTGTGCTTTTATCTTCCACTGGATTCTTCTTTGTTTCAAATCATTAAAGGGGAAATGTGTTTTCTTTTACACTTGGGTGAATGAAAATAGAATAAATCACTAAAATATTTTGTTTTGATTTATTCAATTTAAAAAATCAGTATATGGTGGTAAGTTCATAAGCCACAGAGTCGGCCTTTTCTGTGAAGGGACCAGGGTGCAAGAAAACATTTGAGACCCTACATTTTTATGAAAGTAAACACACACACACACACACACACACACACACACACACACACACACACA
>JAPMOQ010041253.1:735088-820490 GCA_026543055.1 Argiope trifasciata
CACACACACACACACACACACACACACACACACACACACACACACACTTGTATATTTATTTAATAATGCGTCATTTTGTTTATACTATTAATTACTCCAGGATAATTACAATTTTTCCTAATAGAAGTAAAAGGTATTAATAACTTTAAAAAAACCTTCTTAAAAAAATAGAGATGAAAATTTTAAATTAAAAGTAAAAATTATAAGTCAAAGCAAAAATTATCTGCAAAATTTGAATAAAGCATATAGCGTATATATTTGTTAACGATTTCAACATCACCACTATCATTACTGCATTAGTTTGAAACAAAACAACAATTTAGTAATTTAACTTTTACTGTAATTTTGTTAATATACAGCAATGTGATTGTACAAATAGTAACTATGCGTATGTAGAACAGAATTATTTATTAATAAATTTATGCTGAATTCGTTTATAATTTTTTTCATCATACTGGCATGCATATAACATATTAAAATTATATTTGATGTTGCTTAAGTTATATAAAATTGTCGTTTACTATAAACAGGTTATAAAACTATTTTTTTTCCTTGTAATTTAGTAAAAAGTTTGCTAAGAAGATTTGGATAATTATTGAGAGGATTTTTGAAATTTGATTTTAATCTGACAGTTAATAATTGGATTTAAAAATCGGGTTAATCTATGAATAAACATGGCTTCTATTTAAATTATTCTGGATAATCGAAATCAATTGCTATTACATTAAAAGAATGCTGTTTTATATAAACTAGAAAGCTTGCATAATGGTAAATGGATAATTTTGCAATATTACATTGATGATTTGCGCGTACAATAATTTACTGAGTATTGCACGCTTGAATATTGATTCAACTAAACATATTTTTTAGGCTTATCAAATAAGGGCAAAATTTTATTTAATGAATTCTATATTAATAGCTTAACAGCTAAGATATCATTTTATCATGACAAATAAATTGAGCATCTCAACGGGTAGTTTTGAAAAAATTAAATAATTAAAATTAGTCTGATTGATATTTACAAAAAATAGCAACTATTCAAATTCTACTTTATTTAAGATTACGAAATTATTATTGCTTTGCAGACGATTTTTATTAACTACGAAAATAAGATCTATTTTTTGGTAATTTTCATTTTTTAATTAATTCCTTTAACATACATAGATCATTTTCCTTTTAACAATCGGCATAATTTAAAGAAATGCAGTCATTTGTAACTGTTTAATTCACATGGTGCTTTAGATAGTGAATTTAATCCTAATTGACATTCGCTTTGCAGCAGAACCAAGATTCATTGACTTGAATTGAAATACGGCAGTTCCGTTTTGCGAATAAAACTTCTGGACTCAGCTATTGTCTTGTTAAAGTTCCTGAAACTTTAATCTGAGGCTGATTTAATTAGAATTCTTTAAAAGTTGTAAGTTTATCATTTGAAATTTAGAAGTTTGAAATTCATGAAAAATTCCAGTATTAAAGTATGTTAATTTAATTCAGAAGTTTGATCATTCACTCTGCTGTGAAAAGAAAACATAAAAATATTCTTTCTAAAATTTCGAATGAAATATACTGTTTATAATTATATTATTTAAAGTTACACAGTTATATGTGAAATACATTTTAGTTCTGGTTTGAAATAAATGTGAATAATTTTATCCAGGGAAATCAATGACTTTCAATACTTTATTCGTATCGACTCTAAATGATATTTTTTTTTCTATTTAAAGTACAAAAATTAGGAAAATAAAAGCTATACATTTTCAGCATTGCTTATTTTATAACATGTTACTTAAATTTTTCCAAATAGATAGGTAGGATAAAAGGTAGTTATATGTACTAAAAGTGGTTTCGACTAAAATATTTATAATGGATTGTCCACAAATTTTAAATAGTACAAGCTTCGATATTTCCTAGAGCAACAACATTTTGATATCATAAAGCAAATTATAGTTAAATCAAATATATTCTGTTCTTAAATCAGGAAATATTTGACACTTTCGGTTAAAGGATTGTTTCCATATTTAAATATGTAAAACTTAGATATTCCTTTGTTACTGGTGATAATATTTTTGTTTTCCTTATTTTTGGGATGTTTTAACTCTTAACTGAGAACGTGCGGACTGTGAGATTGCTAGCGATGGACTCTAAGTTTACCCCTAATATATTTTTAGCTCAATCTAATGAATCGCCCCTGTAGCTTCCTATTTTGTGACCATCAATACACGTACACTTTTTCATCAGGTTTCAGGTGATGCTTTTAAAAATAATTCAGATATTTTTTTAAGCGTGGTCTGCAAGACCTTCGTCTTAGTGTCCCAGTGATAAACAAGGCTCAGCAGGTGGAGCGAAAACTTGGGCGCAGAATTATCCTCCCATTAACTGATCCTATTATAAAGAAGAGCCTCAGACACTTTTAAATGAAGCAAAAAGTGATTTTAGTGATAAGGATAATTCTTCAGAAAAGTTTTTCAATTAAAATCCGCATTCATTTGATTCTGATATGTATTTTCAAACAACATTAATTTTTCTAGTGATAATATGTATAGTAATATGTATTTTGTGATAATATCTAGTATCTAGTGATAATATAATAGTAATATGCATTTTAAAAAATTATAAAATATATTAATGAACTAAGAGAAATATATATATAAAGCATAGGTTGATTTTTTTATACTACTTCTCGACCTGTATGTTTAAAATGCCCTAGAAATCGTGCTACGAAAGTCATACATGCCGATAAAAAAAGGGTCAATTTTACCCATTGTCATTCTTTATATAATTATTGAATTTTCAATTATATTGTTTTCTATAAGCCTTTGTACACTGGAAAAATGAATGGGATTTAAAAGTAAAAAGTAATATGTTTTTTCAAGAATACTGTTTGTTGTACTGTAGAATACTGTTTGTAATACTGTGAGTAGAAAATATAGGTTCCAGTTCAATTACTTTTTTCAACGATAATATCTTTTTAAAAATTTCTAAAACATACATATCAAGAAAAATATCGGTATAATGTATGGGCTGATTTTCATTCTGATGTATTTATTCATTAGAAAATTTAATTTGAGTGTTAAGAAAATGTGGTCTCGTAGATTGTACCATGCCAGTTAAGTTCTAAAACATCACCTCCCCATTTAAGGGTTAAACACATTTTACCAATGGAAAGTGAATCATACAAATAAAGTTGGAAGAAAAGAATTTCGTATTTAAATCGCAGATCAGGAAAAGATTTAAGAAATAAACTCATGAAATACAGAATTATCTACGTCAATAAATTGCTTTTTAAACCATCTTCTGAATAATCCCATTTGTTAGCATAATCTTACAAATCTTTTTAATGCGTTCAACAACCAGAATAAAATCCATGCTTAAAAGTAAATTATTTATTCTGTTTGAAATCGAATTTACAAAAACCGACATAGAGAATTATCCGTTATTATCTGGTTTAGTTGTTGCAACAAGATAACATCAACAAATGATTTTGAACTTTAAAAAAATCGCTTGCCACATTTTTTGTCTGGAATTATTAGTTTATAGTTTGTGGAAAACATATCTTGTTTTGGTTTTTGAAAAGAACAATTTGTAACTTTATTCTTTATATTTTATATTAAAGTTTTTTATTTCTTGTCTTTGAAGAAAACCTTTTCTTTGAATAAAAACCTACAAAATATAGATTTCAAATGAAAGAAAAAGAAAATAACTCCTAAAGCATTCTTTTGGGATAAACATATAAAAGAATACTTTTTCGTTTATCAAATCGTTTGGCTTACTTTTCACTTCCAAAATAGTCCTACGATTTCTTCGAAAAATGTTTAAAATGTTATTATTTTAAAATAATACACAGGGAACATTTGCTTTGTTTTCTTGTTTATGATTTTACATAAAAGTAATATTTCTTTGAATATTAATAGGCTTTCATTTATTTAAACATACATAAACGCTTCATTTTTCAGAAACAAATGCATAAAACCATTCCTGATTATATTTAAGAGAAAAAAAATTGATAATAAATTATGGAAAAGCATGTATGATTATGAATGTAACAAAACAATCCTTTGGCAGTGAGAGTTCTTTTGCCTTCAGTCCTTTGCCAAGTGAAGCAAATGGCGAAACAAATGACGCTTATGTGAAGAAAACTCAAATGAAATGGCCAAGAAAATAACTTAAATGTGACGAATTTGAACGCTTAAGTGATGTAATTTTGCATTTTTGGTGACTTTTTCGTTTCTCCCATATAACGCAAAAGTACCAAAAAAGTAAATATGACAAAAACTGAGCGAGACAAACTTATTTCAATGCATCCCGATCTCAAATATGTGTCAATCATTCAGTCCTGGACCCACCAACAGCTTTCTCCCGCTTTTTATAAACTGCCAACCGCGTCGGTGACGAATGGACTGCAAAAACAACTAAATCAAAACGAATCTCTCAGTTCCACTTCTTTTATTTTTATTTCACCAGAAGGTAAAGCAGCCGTCTCGTTATCGCTCTCAGATGTTCCGGATTTCTTTCACTTTTTTTCACCTTTTAAATGACACCCTCCTGTGGATCGATTTGAAGCGAATCACTTCGCCTTTTTCGCATACTTCAATTCAGAACCCTAACCCGTTGTGGAATCTGAAAATGCAAATCGATAGCTTTTTCACCCTCTTTTAGCGAATTTCATCAACCGTCCCTCTGACAGGTGAAGTCCATTACCAGCTGGAATACTACTCATCCACCGTGGGTTACTCGAGGGAGAACGTCAGCGTCCATTTGCATCTGGATTCTAACACGCGTGATTCGGTTTTGTTATATCAAAGAATGATAAATGCTATCTTTCAACAATTGTTTTAGAATGGAACAGAATAGAAATATATTGTTTGCAAAAACAAGGCGAATTTGTCAAGATAAAAAGGGAAAAAAGTAATATTATTTGACATAAACAGGACATATATAGAGTATATATGTTATATATATAATTCCTTTTATATAACATTTCCAAGAAGAAGAAAAAGCATAAAAAAAGAACTTTTCCGTTATACTGGTCCAAAATGTTGCCAATGTTCGTCAAACGAGAGTCAAGTCACCAAGCGAAGCGAATGGCAAAACAAATGTCGCCAATGTGAACAAAATTTATTCTTTGGATATTTTCTCCAACAAGATATGATGGATAATTCACTACTTTTTTATTTACTTTTGTGGTGAAATGATGCTCATTATGATCTATGCAGCGGAAGTAACAGAACGTATGATTTTGAGAACATTTCTTTAATGATTACCTTTCACATGAACACAAAACTCTGGCCGGAGTCCTGGATAGGAGTAGCACTCGGGACCCCGTGATCTGGATGTCCCGAGTTCTAGTTCCGGTTTGGGCATGTTTGTTCTTCTGTGTTCTATCTGTAAGTTGTGAGAAAGCGCCCCTCTGTAAAAAGGGATTGTGCAAGTGAATGTAAAGCATGAAGTAGCTAAGTGATACTCTTGGCCCTAGTTGGCGCTACTGTAAAAACAAGAGACCCTCATTTCGGCTTAAATCCCAGACAGTATCTATCAGCGGGCTTGTAAAGTGCCATAAGTCACAACAACAACAAAACGTGGTTACAAAACATTTACGCTAGCACACCTGAACAGAATAGCATCACATCCCATTATTATTATTTACAATCGTAATGCATTATGGGATGTGTACCAAATCAGATATCGCCATCTGATATCCAAAAGAGGTGATAAAGTAATGCAACTGCTAAACTTTAAATATAACTGTCAAAGCTATTATTTAATTTGGAATTAATTCAAAGAGTTCACAATATCAAATATTACATTGAAGCGACCACTTATAAAGCCTTCCATTTTCACTCTTTTATTTTATAATTCATTCTTCCTGTTTGGTATAAAAAGTCTGTAGGTGTTTGTTTATGTCTCTAAATATATTGGTTTAACTACATACTATTTCATAATTACAAATGAATGGCAACAACTTCCTGACTAATAAAGAAAAAGGTTGTTATATGTTAATTTTAAAAATTTATTTGAATGTAATTGTTTAATTAAGAAGTTAGATTAATTTCAATCAGAATAAAATCGAAAAATTAATCTTCTCATTTTTTTACATCTTCGAGTTCAGTAATAACTTCACAAATATTTTTGGGATTAAATAAAAAAAGTATTAAATTAGTTAATTAAGAGAATTAAAACTTAAATAAAATATATAATTAAAAGAATAAAATGTTAAAAAAAGAAAACATATTAATAAAAGAATGAAATGTGTTAAATAAAACAAACCAACAATTTATAATAATATACCATTTTCTAACAAAATTAATCAAAAACCATTAAAAAAAAAATCAGAATTTTCATTGGTTACTTGTAAAGGTTAGAATCAATTCCCTTACTCGGACGATATTAAAAAATGTATAATATATGAAATCTTCTATTTCAATATTTATGGGATTGCTTTAAAATGACAGATAGATCACCCACGAGTTATCTTATAAAACTGAATATTTTCAAAATTGTAACGTTCATTTTTTAAAAAAGGGAATGCTCTTTATTTTATATTTCGTAGAGTTTTTGATAAATTGTTCAAATCTATATATAAAGTATTCAACGACATTTTAACTTATATTATCAAATATAAATGTATAATTTGTCCCCCTTTTTTTAAATATATCGATAGCAATTTTTTATAGTTCCATTGGCAAGAAAATACTATTGAATATACGAGAACTTACTTACCAGATGGTTCTTTTCAAACTATATTCAGTTTGCATATTCAAAACATTTTTAAGTGCAAGAAGTTTATTTTAGATACTTCTAACCATTCCGAATTTTTGCAGAGTGACTTCCGTTACTTGCGTCAACATATTTTAGAACTCTAAGAAGTATCAAAGCGTATTCAAATATGTTTACATAGGGGAATTTTCTGGAAAAGAAGATGCTTTTACTGAATTTAGTGAAAAAGCCAGATTTCACAGACAGAAATTGAAACTCGCTCAAGGTAGTTTCGTTGCAAAAATATTTAAAAAACTAGATTTTCCTCCATTTTATAGATATGATATTTAAATTTAGTGGATAAAGGAAATGCATTAGAGACAAATAGGTTTTGCAACTCGATCTGATATGAAATATTGCGTCAGATTTTATTGAAAGAATGAAATGTTTTTATCATAATTATTTTGAAAGATCAAAATTATTTGATTTAATATCAAGCTTTAATATATTCTTACAATCTAAACTTTTTTTTTGTTTCAGGTCTTAATCATTTTTTGTAATTGATTCTTTTAAAGAATAATCAATACTACAAAGAAATATTTTAAAAACCAAAATATAGTATTAAAACAAAGAAAGAAATATTTGTCCCAGATGGACATTTCTGGAGATATTAGTTCATTAAACATTTTACTCAAGAGATCCAAGTATATATTTATAAAAAAATAGTTGGTATCTGGCACGTTGCTGAAGCAGAAGAAATAATTTCAGAAATATCGTTTGAATTTGATATAGTTGTCTTGTTTGAGAAAGAATGACATTCATTTTCTTGTCCGCAATGAAATATTTATTTTATTTTTATTATTCTATTCTACAACAAATATTTATTTTTATATATTAAATTTGTGTATTCTTTTAGAATAATAAAGCTTGGTGATTTTTGAGAATTGTAATGAAAGAAACTATTTATTGTATCTCCTGATTCATTTAATATTCGTTCGGAATCCTCAAGTTAAATGTTAAAAAAATGTGATTAAAATATTTTCTTTTAAAATTGATCAAACATATATCTAGATCAAAAAATCTTTAATATACTTGAAAAGATATTTTTTGAAAGCTTAGATGGCGCAAAATTATTTGTACTATAATAGTTTCGAAAGTTTCTGCAAAAAAATAAAATTAAAAAATTTTATTAAAGGCTTAGTTAAAAGCTCGAACCAATTGGATTGGTTCCTCTATAACTTTTTATCACACCCTGAAATATAACTATTACCTCAAAAAAGACTTACTTTACATTTACGTACAATAGCAACGAAATATTAACATTTAGCTTGAATTTGGCATCTTTACTAAATCTTTGGCGTCTTCTTGGCGAGTTATTTGGTGATTAATCCTTGGTTAATAGATGCGGTAAATAGAACCGAAAATACTTTTTAAAATTTAGATGATTGTATTAAGCCTATACCCTTTGCGTAAGTGCAAGTCATATGTTGTCGAAGTTTCATCGTAATCGGATGAGCGGTACGGCAGCGCATAAGGGACATACAGACAAACATTCATTTTTATTTATGTGGATATATTGATCGTAGATATCTTATTTAAGAGCTTCAATGATTGTTAAAAGGTAATAAAATGTACGATCTTTAGTGTATTTAAGTCTTTTGAATTTAAATTATGAATTATAAAAATACAATTTAATATTTAATATAATCACAAAATATTATATTGTGAATTTGAAATATCTTGAATAATTGGATATCATAGACATTAGCGTTTTCTATTTTTACTGTTATTTATAACAATACGATCCAAAAGAGTGATGAAAGTTTATTTAATCCGAGATTTTCAGTTTCTTAAAGTAAAAAGAGATATTCGGGTATATTTTTTATTTATTATCTTAAAAGATTGAGTAATAAAGAAAAACGTGGAAAGAAAGATAAAAAACCATAAAATTTTAGAACCCGTTGGCATTGCAACAAAAAATATTTAAACTTCAGCTAATGACAATATCACGCTTACAAATTTCTATTACTGTATTATCATAAAAACATCTACAACATATATTTAATTTCTTCCTAATTTATATCAGTTATGTCTTTAAAAAAGGAAATAAAAGGCAATAAGATAATGCAGAAAAATATGATGCAACGATTTAAAAGAAATTCAGTGACATATTTACGTGTATTTGATAGTATTCCAAAAAAGAAAAAATTATATCAGGTAAATATGACAAAAACTGCGGGAGAAAAACATTTTTCAATGCACCCCAATTTCAAATGCCAGTAAATCATTCAGTCCCTTCCTCCCACATTCTATAAAATGCCAACCGCATCGATGATGAATAGTCTGAAAAAAAAATATATCAAAATGACTCAATCCAAAAACAATCAAAATGAACTTTACCTATATAAATTTATTGAACTTCGACAATAAAAAAATACATTGTTTTTAGAGAGAGCTAATACTGCTACAACTAAAGCACAAATGAACTGAGCGAAATTAGAATAAATATTAGTAATAAATATTTCATTTAAAAAGAAAAAGAAAGGTATAACAAAGAAAAAAGATATAAAAGAAAAAAAAACATTAACCAAAAAGAACGATATTGTGAAAGGCGATGTTGGCTTGGAATAGAACCCGGGACCTTTGGGTCTGAAGTCCAGTAACATGACCACAGAACAAAAGCATGCTCATATCCCGTCGATGTTATCTGGCTTATTAAGATATCACCACAATGTAATGAATCCGGCCTTAGGACTTTCTTAAGCGTCCCTCTCAGACAGTATTCAAACCAGGAAAGTTTTCTGCGAGGGGTCTGACTTCCGACCAACAAATTGTATATTTTTTGTATACTTCAATTTTGTTATACCAATTTTATCCCTAAAACCTCAATTTTCAGAGCATTTAGAGTCACGAGGGGTTAGTTTGTTGGACAATAGTCAGAACCATCGCAAAAAAAGAAAAAAAAAATCCTTTTTTGAATCCCTGTCTGAGGGTGAACCGTGAGAAAGTCCTCAGGGTGGATTCGTTATATCTTTCTTTTTGGTCCTTTGGCTTTAAATGTAATATTTATTCTAATTTTGATCAATCAAAACAAACCACTTTTTTTAAAAAATCTTACAAGAAGGTAAGGAGCCCTCTTGCTATCGCTTTCCCCAGTTCCAGGTTACTTTCCTTCACTTTGCTCTTAAATGATACTAACTTATGGATCGATCAGGAGTGAATCACTTTGCCTTTTTAACACACTTCAATGCAGGGTGATAACCTGATGTGGAACTTGAAAATGCAAATCGATAGCTTTTTCACCCGCCTTTAGTGCCTTTTGTCCCCTTTCCATTGACAGGTGAAGTCCATGACCTGCTCGAATATTGCTCAGTTACCGTGGGTTGCTCAAGAAAAAAGTGCTGGCATCTATTTGCATCTGGATTCTAGCATACATGTTATTCGGTTCTACCACATGAGTTGATAAATGATTGCTTTTAACAATTGTTTTAGAATACAATGGAAGTTATCGTTTACAAAGCAAGGGACATAAATTCGCTGAATGTATAAATTTCATTTTGAGAATTAATTATATTTCTATGTATTTTTAAGAAAGAAAAGTTTCAATAAATATCTGGAAGAACTTTTTTTTAGTTCTTTAAAATATAGAAATAAAATGGCTCACCCTAATAATTCGTTTTAAGAAGGTTAAAGAGAAAAACATATTGCCATGTAAAAAATTAAAAAAGTATATATATTTTTAATTTCCTTAATTCAAAAAACGGGTTTCATATCATCGTAAAGCTCAATTTATCGTTAGAAAGACAGTGGATTTACTTCATTTTACTCTACATTTCTAAAATAATGGTGAGAATCAGCTAATAAATTCTTTTAGATGTTATTTAAAAAATTAATTTGGATATCTTCATTCAATTGAAGATATTAATAATATTATATTGGATTAATTTCAGAATAAAAAAAAGAATTTAAACTAGATATATAACCATTTTATTCCAATGACATTTATAAATTTGGAGAAATTTCAGGAAATTCACTTATTAGCGTCTTATTAAAAATAGAAAAAACTAATAATTAACGAGACATTTTATAATAATTCATTACTCTCTTAAAAAACGAATTAAAAATCATTAAAATACAATCAGAATTTTCATCGATTTCTCTTGAATGTAAGGAAAAAAAATCTTAAATAAACAATATTAAAAGAATTTATAAATTATACGAATTTCAATTTTTATTTTTATGTATATGTCTTAATCTTTCTTAGTGTTTTCTAATAAAACTACGTATTTCCAGAATATTAACATTTACAAGAAAAAATGCATGCTTCTTATTTTATGTTTTGTACCGAGTAGTGATTTTTCCTCAATACGTTGAATAAAACATAAAATATGTAAAATATTTTAGCTTTAAATATAAAACATAAAAGAAAAAATTGTTTTTTTTTATTTCAATAAAACATCGGCAGTCAATTTTCTTTGCTCTTTCAATAAGAAAATGTTACTGAGAAGAATTTCCCTTCCTTAAAGGTACTTTTAAGACTGTACTATGCTTATGTATTCAAAACATTTTTAAGAGCAAGAGATCCTTTTTAAATATTTTAAATCATTCCTTTTTTGCAACATAACAACTTGTATTATTTAGGACAGCTTATTTCAGTATTCAAAGAAACTTATACAACGCTGTTTATTAAAGTGGAAATTCCGAAAAACAATTTGCAATGCTGAATAGAGTGAGAAAAGCATGTTTCAAAGGGCAGAAATTGAAATATCGCTTGAAGCTGATTTTCATTTCAAAAATCTTTAAGAAATTGATATTTTTCTCGTCTTATAGGTACGAGGTTTATTTTCAGCAACTAAAGGAAAAGAACGGCTGACAAATAAGGCTTGCATTTTGATCCAGAATAAAATATAACATCAGATTTAGTGTAAGAAATCAAAAACCAAATTTTATACAAAGCATTTAGATATTAAATTGTTCTTGTGGCATGAAAATATTATTTATTTCTAAATCTTCACTTGTTATTGTAAAGCATGTATCATGCTGGCGTAGTAGCATAGGGGTAGTTTTTCTTCCCCATCATTTTGGTGTCCCAGATTCGAGTTCCGGTTCTGGCGTGGTTGCTCTTCTGTGTTCCATTTGTGAGTTGAATGAATGTGCCCCCTGTAAAAAGGGGTTGAGAGAACGAATGTGGAGCATGAAATATATCAAGTCCTACTCTTGATCCTAGTCGGCGTTACTGAATAACAGGCGCTCATTTCGGTTTAAATCGCTGACAGCTTTCTGTCAGTGGGCTTGTTAAGAGTCAGAAGTAACCATAACGAGCATGTGTCTTAAAAGTACGGTTAATAAGTTAAATAAAAGTTTGTTTTTTTGCTAAATTCAAATGCAAGATAATTTAATTGCTTTTAAATGCCTCGGAAATTTCAAAATATCACTTCTACATTATCTCTTCTGTTGAGTGTATGTTTCAAAATTTGATTATAATTTCAACTAAGTAACAATACTAATACTCAATAGTTTAAGTAACAATACTCAATAGTTTTAACGTAGGGTTCGCATTATAAAAACGCACTCTAAACATGTTACAACTTAAGGAATTAGATTAATAAAGTTTTTTAAATAAAAATGACCTATGATATTACAAACAAATGACATTTTTGTATAGAATATAATAATAACGCAAATCAGTGGAAGTGGTTTCCCCAAATATTTCTTGCATACACTCTAATATATGCATTATGAATTATATGCCATTGTTGAATAATAATTATAAAAGCTTGTGGCAAGTGGTATTGGTGGTGTCGCGCCAATGTGGAGATTGAATTCCGCCAAGGATCGGACTCTCGACCTTCCGATTTGCAATAGAGTAACAACCGCTAGACAACAGTGATCCCTAATGTTTAGAGGCTGTTACTGGCTTATTAAGATATCACCACAATACTCCCCCTACCAGTGAGTTGGCGCTGAGACGAACAATTTTATAGCGCCAAACATTATGGCTAGCGAGGAGTGTGTTTCGTTTGTGCCAATGGCGAGTGAAGAAAGTATTTCGATAGCGCCAAGAGTTATGGCGAGCAGAAAGCAGGCTCATTGTCCGTTTCACCAAGATGGCGGTTTGTATTGTGATGTTGTACCAATGTGGAGCTTGAATTCCACAAGCCTATAACAACGAAAACTTTGGTGATTAATTATTGGATTGCTATACAAGCACAAAAATATTTAAAAAATCTATTTCGAATCCTTTTTTTTACCATAAATTGAAATAAAATTTGATATAGAACAACAATTACGACCACGAAAGTCACATATTGAATTTCCGATATTTAGGTCATTGCGTTTTTTTGTAATGTGGTTACATTCTTGCGGAAATAAACACCTTCAGCTGGACAACTCTTGATTTATTTTGTTTCGAATTTGAGATATATGTTCTTTATATATTATACCAAACACTACAATACATTGCATCAAATTTTGTACATCTAACTCCATTTTTCATAGTAATCGTGCTAACTTATATGTAAGCAGACTGACAAACAGATCTCCTCTGGACAGATTTCACTCATAATTCACTCATAATCTTCACTTGTATATCTACAAATTATGAGTATAGATCATATATCTAATGTTGTTCCTCTTACTAGAGGCATTTTTAAACTATTGTGTTCCAAGGATGTGTTTTTCAAATTCGAGAAGGTTTGAAAGTAAAATTTATGAGAAATGATAATTGAATGAAATGAATTGATTTTAATTAAAATATATGAGAAAGTAAAATTTAAAAAATCATTCCTGTAACATATTTTGAAACGTAATTTTTAATCAAACTCTGTACTTGGCTTATTTTTACATAAATTAAAAAAGTAAATAAGGCGCAAATTTTTAATTTTTTTAGAAGTTAAATTAAGTGGATTCATAAAAAAATAGATTACCAATTTTTCATGACAAACGAACATTGTAGAAATTGATTTGCTATTATTTTTATATTCGGGCTTTTTGTTATTATTTTTATAATCGTTTGGTCTGATAAAATGCGTTAAAAATAAGCTAAACTAAGTTCTTTATTTTATTTTAAAAACAAAGATTGCATTACCTCAGACTACTCTTTCATTAAAAAATGCTGCTTTTTTAAAGATTTATGAGACATTTCTCTTTGAAATATCATCTAAAGTGACATTTTATTTATATATTCCAAATATTTTAAGAAATTCTATAAATACTTTTAAGTCATTCAGCACTTTTGCAGACAGAATGGAAATTATTTACGAAAACAAATATCAGCTCTTTAAGATTTTGACACATTCTGAAAGGCCAACAAAAGAGGAATTTATTCAAATGGTTTATCCCTAAAAAAGATAAGAAAACTAAATCTGTCTCGCTGAAATCGAGCCATCACTTGAATTGCTTAACTTTGCCAAAATCTGGGTAAAAAGATAAAATGTTTTTATTTTATATTCGCAATATTTTTTTCACTAATGATTTGAAAAATGAATTATATATATTGAAAGTACATTATTTAAGTCATATATTTTATTTAATCTGAAAATACAAATCGGATGATAAATGCACAAAATAAGTTATCCGTTTATAGAAGTTATTTATATAAATAGAACAGTTTAAAAATAATTGAGCTTCATATGATTTATAAAAGGCTAATAGTATTAAGCTAACTATTAAGTTGATTTCTTCTATTTTTTAAGTGTTGTTTCTTTAATATTAAAATATCCAATGGCATCTTAAAATGTGAATGGTTTTGATTAAGAAGCAGTCAATATATTTTATTCAATCATTGGATATTGATAAGTTCGAGTTTTATTATCTATACTTAAACTAATTCGGTAATTAATTTCCTTTATACCATTTTGAATTTTTTTTCATTTTAAAATAGAAAAAAAAAAATCAAAAATTAGAAATAAAACAAAATAACAATTTTTTTTAACTTTACTTTTTTAAAAATTTTCTGAAAAGGACACTGAAATAATCAAAATCATTCATATTACGTAATCATATATGAAAGAATTTATAAGTGTAGTCAAAGAGCTGTTGCCTCATTCTGCGCAATCATATTTTAAAGTTGCTACAACTGTTGGCATTGAACTATAGGTTCATACTACATAATAATATTTAGAAGCTGTTATGATTGCTATCAATGAACTATTGGCTTATAATGTATAAACATATTTGTAAGTCGTTATTACTGTTGTCAATGAACTATTGACCTTTACAAGACAATGATATTTGAACTTTGTTATTACTGTTGTCAATAAACTAAGGCTCGTACATCCTAATCATATTTGTACAACATCATGTATGCATTATTGTTGTCAGTCAGCTATTAGTTCTTTCTACGATATCATATTTGAAAATTGTTATTAACGTTGTCAATAAGCTATTGACTTATACTACATAATTGTATTTGAAAGTTGTTATTACTGTTGTTAATAATTACTCATATTCATGATTTCTAATCAATTTGAAAGTTGTAATCACTTACAATCAATTAATGGCTCATACTATGAAAATTATATTGGGAAATTGTCATCACTATTGCCAATGAGCTATCGTGTCGTTCTACGTAATCATATTTGAAGGTTGTTATTAAAGTTGCCCATAAGTTACTGGTTCATACAACGCAACCATATTTGAGTCTTTATAATTGTTGTCAATGAGCCATTGAAATAAAGTGGTTATTATCTATCTACGATGTACTTATAGAAATAATTATGATGAAAGGTTTGGTATTATTGATTTCTATCGCAGATTGATTTTGAAAAAAAAAAAAAGAAAGAGCAAAATTAAACGAAAGTTTCGATTCATTTGTAAAGGGCTAAATATAGAGTCTCATTGAGATTACATTTTGTTATAAGGAATTAAAAAGAGATATTGTGATTCTACCTAATTCACTAATTTCAGTCTAATCAAATAAGATAAAAGTTCAAATATATGCATTTCACATTAATATTTTAAAATAATAAACGTAAGTATTTTGTAAGAACCAACTGGTTGACGAAGGAAGCTTTCAAATAAATGCAAATATGTTGTAAATTTATTTAATGTTTTTGTAATTTTAAATATTATATTGAATTTTATTCATATTTTAGTAAAATTTGATACTCCATTCGAATGATATAGTATGTCAAAATAGTATTCGATATATTAGATCGAATACCATAGGTTGTATCGAATATGTGTTATATCGAATACCATAAGTTGTATCGAATATATACGATATTGAATATTATTTTCTATGATATTGAATATTGTTATTGTTATATGTTATTGATTATATATATTGAATATTTTTATATGTTATTGATTATATATATTGAATATGGTTATATGTTATTGATTATATATATTGAATATTGTTATATGTTATTGATTATATATATTTAATATTGAATTTTGTTAAAGTATTAGAATCCAATGGTAAAGCTGTTGCAAATTTATTTACTATTAAAACATACTTTTCTAGTTTCGTATATTCGTTCGTTTATTTTTTCGTCTATACATTTTAACGATTATTTTTCAGAAACTGCCTATCTTTTTTTTACAATTACCAGTGTTTCTTATTTAAAGAAATTCAGGGCCTTGCAAAACTTTTATATATTCACCAGGTTCCGTCGACGCCGCATTTAATTGTAATTGGCGTCAGATATACAATAGAGCAAAGATTCATTGGCGAGAATTTGCATTCAACTCCTCTGTTTCTGGAATGAAGCTTCAATCTTCCTGACATACTCATTGTGTTGCTAATGTTCCTGAAATTTTATTCTGAAGATAAGTCGATTAGACTTCCTGTAAAACGGTAGAAATTTCATTTACATTGAGAAGAACAAAGTGAATGAAAAATTATTTCATGAGAATGATGCTAAAGCTCTATTTAACTATTCGGTTTGTTAAAGATGAAGTATGAAATATTACTTTAGAAAAAATGTAATTACATTAGATATTAGGCTTAAGACTTTATTACTTGAAAGTAATAATAGTGCCTTTGAAAAATCTTTTAACTCTGGTCTGTAATGCACATACTTTATGCATGAAAAGAGCTTTTTTGCTTGGTTTTTAAAATATTATTTAACTTTTCTGAAGTATATTCACACCAATGCCTTTTTATTTTAATTTAACTTCCTTTAATTACATAGAAAGTAAGCTTCTTGCCAAATTCTGCAATCTTAGTATGAAGTTATACAGGTTATTATAAGTTCTGACAAATTTTTCAGTAGCAAAAGAATTTGGAGGCTCCAGTCATGATTCGTTATTTAATTATTAATTAACAAAATTAATTAATCGAATGCAATTTAAGTAATAAACGAAATGAATCAATTTTTTAAACTAGCCTCCATTTTAAAATATATTTTAATATACCATGAAAAGAAAAAAAAGTTTGTTAAAGAGTTAAAATTCAGGTTATTATTAATTGGATATATATGTTTTACATTTACGTTTCAATATCAATATCCACAACCAATATATTTTTTTTTGCATTTTCTAATTTAAATCTTTTGTTACCGGGCCGTTTCTCATATATGAATATATTTTATTCATTTTTTTATTTTGTAATATTAATGAAAATTTATAAAATTAATGCAATAAAATATTAAATAAAATACAGATGCAATTTCTAATGAGTTCATACTAAAAGAAAATTTCTTCACCAGTGTAAGATTGAATTTTGAATTGAATTTTGTACATATAAAAATTGCTCGCTTATGGTATAGCGTTAATACAAAAATACTAGTTTTATATGCTGTACTAAGAGGCAAACATTTCTCGAGGCATGATTTTAAAATAAAAATCTGAGCATTTTTGCCGTTAATGGAACAATTTTATTCTGTAGGAGGTATGACATCTTCGTTAGAGCATGTAGAGAAAATCAAAGCTTACTACATCTACCAATTTAATAGAATTAAATTTCAAAATTTAATATATAATTAAATCCATTACAAATTTTAAAGCTTTTTAAACATAAAAGATGAAGTTTCTAAAAATGATTGCGAATATTGCAAGAACTCCTATATTTAACATTAAATCCTATATAAAACAGATTTCCTATATTTAATTAAAAGAAATAAGACGATAAATGGCTGCAGATTGCTTGCTTATTGTTATATTTACAAAATTTAATTTTAAAAAATATTTATATTTTTCTTTTTAATGTCTTTATAGGCTGCTACTTGGTACACAGCGCGTTGCAGTCTCAGAAGAAATAATTTTGGAAATATCGATTGAAATTTGAAATAATAATCTTGTTTGATTAGGATTTATCGGTAAAAGGATATTTATTTTCTTGTCGATAATGAGTTCCTTTATTGACATGGAATGACATTAAATATGCAAGAAATACTACTCCGACTTAGGCAGAGACCATGCGAAAGCTCACCTAGCAAGAAGGAACAAACTGCATTTGATATGGAACCTTACACAATAAAGAACCTTTTAGAGAAAACGCATATAGGAACAGAAAAAAGAATAGAATAATATTAATGTAAAAAGCCAACGCAGTATAAATGAGAAATATAAATAAAATATAACAATTGTACTATGCTTATAATCTTCACGCAAGTGCAAGCAATTAGTCAGTAAAGTTTTATTGCAATCGGATGAGCCGTATGACAGCGCATAAAATACGAACAAACAAAAATTTCGTTTTTATACACTGATGGAAAAAAAATTCTAACACTAGGAAGGAGCTGTGCTAGATAAACGAAATTTGGTAGGCGTGTTTATACATCTGAAAGATGACGTCGATTCACATTTCGAGCTACGCGCATAAGTGTGGCGCTAGTAGCGACACTATGAACATGCAAACGAGGTTTGCTTTAAATAACCGCTGTAAGGTTCGTGATCGTTATTTACAGTTGAGATTTGACGTAGTGGTTTAATGTTAGTTAAGGATGCCTCTGAGAAGATGAAGAAGCCATTATCAACAGCTCACTGAGTTCAACGAGGTCGTATTGTAGGGCTACGAGAAGGTGGGTTTTCTTTCTTCGATATTCCTGAAAGACTTGACAGGAATGTATCCACTGTGCATGAGTATTGGCGGCAGTGGTCAAGGGAAGGTACTGCCTCAAGAAGACCAGGTTCCGGGCGGCCACGTAGTACTACTGAGAGGGAAGACCGTCGTATTCGGCGTATGGCTGTGGCCAATCGTACTGCGTCTGCAGCTGAAATTCCAGCTGCAGTCTGCACCACAGTGACACAACGAACTGTTACAAATCGGTTACTTCAAGGATAGCTCCGAGCCAGACGCCCTGTACTGTGCATTCCACTGACTCCAAACCATTGCCGTTTGCGACGTCAGTGGTGTCAAGCTAGAGCTCATTGGAGGAAGGAGTGGAGATCTGTTGTGTTTTCTGATGAAAGCCGGTTCTGCCTTGGTCGCAGTGATAGCCGTTTGTTGGTTAGAAGGAAGAAAGGTGAACGCCTGCTAGTGACCTGTCTGCGGCCTAGACGCACATGGCCTACTCCTGGAGTTATGGTTTGGGGAGCAATTTCGTATGACAGCAGGAGCAATCTCGTGGTTGTCTCACGCACCCTGACTGCAAATTTGTACGTCAGTCTAGGGATACAACCTGTCGTGCTGCCATTCATGAACAGCATTCAAGGGGGTGTTTTCCAACAGGAAAACACTCGCCCTCATACCGCTGTTGTAACCCAACGTGCTCTACAGAATGTGTACATGTTGCCTTGGCCTGCTGGATCACCAAATCTTTCTCCAATCCAGCACGTATAGGACATCATTGGACGACAAGTCCAGCATCATCCACAACTAGCATTAACCGTCCCTGCATTGACCGCCCAAGTGCAAAAGGCATGGAACACTATCCCACAAACTAATATCCGACACCTGTACGACACAATGCATGCTCGTTTGCATGCTTGCATTCAAAATTCTGGCGGTTACACCGGTTACTAATGTACCAACATTTCCCATTTGAAATGGCTCTTATCGCCAATGGCTCTACCTGTGATCTTGAAACTTTAATCAATTAAATATGTTACCTAGACAAATGTTTTCCTAAAATTTCATTACTGTACAATAATTTTTTCTTGGTGTTGGAATTTTTTTCCCATCAGTGTATGTTAGAAATGGATTTTTTTATACCCGAGTTTTTAAAAATCATTCATAAGAATTATTTTATATACACATTTAAATTATATTTCGTTTACATTCGAAATATTTGAAACAGCATTAAGTATACACTTCTTATCAAAATAAAGAGGTTCGATTTTTTAAAATCTTTATTTTCCTTGCATAAAATAAAGCTCGACAGAAGAAGATATAGTGAAAAAACAAATAATTTGCTAATTGGTTCCATTTCTTCCTTATTAAAGATAATATCACGCATTATCTTTACATAAATGATATATTGAGTATTCCAAAAGCTCGGCAGAAGTAGGTATAGTGAAACAAACAAATAATTTCCTGATCAGTTAAATTTCTTCATTATGAAGGATAATATCAGATCACATTACTTTTACAAAAATAATATATTAAATATTCCAAAAGCTCAGCTGAAGTAGATATAGTGAAACAAACAAACAAATAATTTGAAAATTAGCTCAATTTCTTCACTATGAACGATAACATCATGCCACATTATCTTTACAAAATGTATTGCATATTTTAAAATTAGGAGGTACAAATTATGAATAAAAATTGTTTAAAAAGTTTAAAGAAAAGAGATAATACTAATTAACTGCTCTTAATTTTCCCCATATCGCAGTATCATGATAGTATGGTATAAAAGTTGCCTTACTACCCTCTAATGACTTAACCCTTTTTATGTAACAAAAAAAAAAAAGAAAAAAAAAATTAAATCTTTTATTTATTATTTCCAACTTATATTCAAAGTCTACGAATGAAGAATTTAAAATTTCCAGACTTTTTTCCTCCACTGAAATATGCGACTCCATTACCACTTTTGTCCTTGAAAATATGCAATTCGAAGTTACTTTCGGTCGCAGGAAGTTATTTTTAAAACTGATAGTTTGGATTATGAATAATTATATGCACATAATTACGGAAGATTAATGTCGTAGTCATACAAAAAAAGAGCTTTTGCACTATGTTCAGTTTCTGAATTTAAAGCAAATAAAAATGCGCTAAAAATATCGAATTACCATAACCTTAATAACGGGTCTTGGTTTTCTAAAAACTTTGACCCGCCATTAAAAAAAAAACGAAAACTTAATTTTGCTTATAATAAACAGTTCATTTTCGTGAAGTTTCTTTTAGAAGAAACATGCAAGAGAAATAAAAAAAATTTATAGCTTCCAGTTAAAAATGTGGAAAAAGTAAAATGAAAAACAGTTTTAGTGGGCTTAAAATAAACTAGACTCATAAATTCCGTTACTTTCTTTTACTTAACTTTTTAAAGACAAAAAATGTGACTAAAACAAAACTATTCAATAATTGAATAAATAAAAATATTTTTTTTGCAGTCAAAATATACTTGAATTAATATAATAATGAAATAAAGAAGCAACCAAAATATGCAATCAGACCTAAACTTATTTCAGTTTCAATACTGGCAAAAAAAAGCTTTGGTGTTTTTGATAATATTTCTAATTCATTAAAAATGCAAACTGTCTACATTACAATCACAATATTTTTGTAAACTGATCAATTTAATCTCACCATTCAACACACTCTTGAGATTAATCTTTCTTTTCCTTTCAATGACGTTTCGAAAATGTTTGTATTTGTCTATTACGATTTTAGATTGCCTGTATTCACATTCTTATTGAAGCAGGTATTCAGCGTTTGAAAATATTTCAATGAAATGGAAGTACTGAAAGATATTAGAACCTGTCCAATAATACAAGTTCAAGTGTTAATTGTGTTCTAATATTTCATAATTCATAGAATTTGTGTTTTGTAAATAAATTTTTATATGGTAATAAAGAAAATAAATAATTCTAATCGGTTTACATATGGCACTTTCTCAGTTTAAAAGTGCTAAGTACTTGCCTTGTTGGGACTCTGACACTTCTTGTGTACTATAGATCACCCAGTCACATAAAAACAAAGCAATATCGAAAGGATTTATTGTGGTCGACTGCTACCTTCAACATAATTCCTTGGCCATAGTACCTGCCTATTCATCGAATTGACAACTTTGAGACAGTTCCCCTCTCCTACGCAACAAAGTAGTCATCATCTGACCTTTCCTCTCATCTTTCCAAACACTTATCCTGTAAAACGAAAAGAAGGTCGGCTCGTTAAGAAAATGTCCTCAACATTCTCAATATTCTTCCAAATTCTAGTTCCATAACAAAACAAATTCAGATAGTTTAAAACTTTGAAACAGTTATTTTAAAAAATCAATTTCTTAACATTATGGTCTCCAGAGTTTTAAAATTATCTGGTGCCATCAGTACTACTGTAGCTTAGCCATCTTTTAGATCCGTTCTTAATTCAGATATTTCTATGCATTCCTTCAAATAAAGATAAACAGTTCGAATTCATCCAAAGGAGTATGCTCCCTATAGGCAAAATATTTTTTTTTTTGCCTGTTATACAAAAACAAAACAGAAATAAGCCTAGAAGCAAACTCGCAAAATAAAATAATTTGTATCCCTAAACCTCTCTGCAAACAATTTCACAAATTTCCTTTCAAATAATCCAATCGAATGTTTGGTTGAATAATCTTATGTATCCATTTTATTGCGTCCGGCATCCGGAATAAATCCAGGCTTAAAAATAAGTTCATTCTGCTGCAATAAAATAGAATTTACGAAAAAGCAATTGGAATGCAATCCATTTTATTTGATTTACTCGTTATAACAAGAACATTTTGAATAAGCTTTTAAGCTTTAAAAAATCCGTTTGCTTTAGGTTTCTTTTTTTGGATTTTCATTCTTTGTGGTTGCTGTAAATGTGTATCCTTTTCTCCTGACGATATTTTCTTTTCTTTTTATTATTTTATAAGAAGAAATCTTTATGTCAGGCTTTGAGAAAAATATCCTTTTTTAAAAAATTAAACATCTGCAAAATATCGTTGGAAGTAAAGGAAAATGAAATATATCTTTTCGTTTGTTTCAAAATAAAGAAGGTACATTTTTACTTTTGTAATCGTTTTGGTTATTTCTCACTTCCAAAATAAATCTAGCTATACTGCTAAAATGCGGAATTTTAGTTATATCTGTTGTAGAGAATAGAATGGTGTGGAGAATTTCTTAAATATTCATAAATTAACGAGATAGCAAGCAATTGACATGTAATTTCCAAGTGGTTATAGATGTTGAGAAAATTGCAGAATAAGCAAACTTCTTTGATTCGGTGGTTAAAAATATGAATATTTTAATTGCCTATATATTTTTGGAAGTGCTTATTGTGAATTTTTATCTTTTCACACAAAAAATAGATATTACTGTATTGTTATAAATTTATGTTACGATGCTGCGTGATAATTATTTTATTCATCATTATTGCTTTAATTTTTGAAGTCTGTAAAATTGAACAGTTATTTCGAAAAATCGTATGTCTATATAATTTTCAGAAGCCTTATAGAATTCTTATTGTAAAGCGAGTTTTTTATTATAATTTATTCTCTTGTTTTACGAGTTTGATAAAAGTAAATTTAAAGACATTGTACAGGATGCCCCACGAGGTATGCAGAATCTAATTTTTCTATATTCGGATAGGACACATTAAGACTAATATTTTAATATATAACAAGTGGAGTCTCCGAATATAGCGTCTTAACAAAGTTTCATTTTCAAAGCTTGACAGTTTCAGCTCTGGTTCACTCGGTATCAAAGAAGGCTGAAATTATTGAAAATAGATGATTATAGCATAAAAAATGTGAATAAGGACTGTTCACAATAGTTCTTTTGGAACTTAAGGTTAAAATATTAATGAATTATTGAATATTAATTATCAATTTTACTTTTTCTGAATGATGATTTAGTTATAATATTTATTTAAAATATAAATTTTGATATAAGTTTAGATTACTTAACAAGAAATCTATGAGCAGTGTAATCAATCAACAGCAATGATCATTGATCAAATGCTCATTAACAAATCATTATTTTCACATTAAGCAGTTTTATAAAAATGGAGATTGTTATTTCATTAATATGTTGACACACATGGTGTTTAAAGCACTTTTACTTTAAATACAATACAGATTAATCAAAAAACCATGATCAATTTTTATACCAATGTTAATTCAATTAGATTATTTATGCTGATAAAATTCCAATTAATTGATTTAATTATAAGGAAAATATCTATAAATGCTCAATCCAAAATAGAAAAAAAATTCCTTGCCATCAAAAATCTTTTTTAAAAAGAATAAATTACCTTTTTTATATACGTTACTTTCAATTAAAAATTTAAAAATTGTAGAACAAGTTTTAAAAATGCCGGGAAGAAAGGCTTAACAAATATTGTCAATAGTTCTCTAAATATAGATTCTTTTATAAAAAAGAATTTCTTATAAGAAACGCAGGCATGGAAAAGGAGAATAAATACATGTAAGTAAAAATGTATACAAAATATTTTCTAAAAAAAGAAGAAGAAAAATTAAAATCTTTTAATCATGAATTCAGATGAAGATTTTATCCTTTGGAATGTAACTTTTCAAACACTGTTTTTTGGATTTGTTTTAAATATTAGTTCAAGGCAGAAAAAAATCCATAAAACAGAATGCTAAAACGCTTTTTTTTATTTTCAGAGATTTTTTTTAAGAATTACTTTTTGGAGATATTTTATGATTCTGTGGGTTTTCACAGGAAACCAATTTGTATTTATTTCTGTTTTTTAAATACAAAATGTATTGTTCAATAAACAAGAAAAATTTTATTTCGCTAGGGAAATTATTAGATATAAAGAAAAAATTGATATAAAAAGATTAGTTTTCTCATGAAATGAATAGAAACTTGTTTCCAATTAGCACCTTGAGCAATTCGATGCATTTTAAAACGGATTGAAAATGTAATTAACTTTTTTAATGTAAACTTTACATTGAATAAAGCGTTTTGTCTCATATTTCTATTGAATTAAATAAAAAAAGAAAAGAAAAATATTAGATGAATCATAATGAGATTTCAAATAGTCAATTCTTTTATAATCCAGTATATTTTTGAAATCTTTATTCGGTGTAAACTAAAGGGATTTAGTTTAAATAAATAAAATAAAAAATTGCGAAGCATAGTTAACGGGTAAATTAAATACAGCAGATGAATAATTTAACATAAAGAATGTTGAACAGTTTTGCAATGGCAGTTAAAATTTTCTACAATCCGAACTTCAATTATCCGATTTGCTTTGAAAGGGAAAAGGAACTTAATAATGAATCCACAAACTTGTTTGCAAAATGCTACTTCACAACTTATACAAAATTAAAGTTGTTCAACAGTACTAATCTAAACATCCTATTTAAGGACATCTTTTGATTTCAAACTCTTTGCTCGAATGGAAGTGGATGAAGCTCATGAGGATGAGGGTTGAAGATCATTTTGATTTGATTCATCCATGTACGAAATATCAGGGTTTGGTTCGTTAATTTCTTTTTGTTATTCATCCAGATCCATTGCATTTTTCTAAAGCTCCTGTTTGTTGTTGTATGATAATTGGTGCTCTAACTAAACGATTTTCCTTTGAAGTATAATCAAAAAAAGGTCTTTTGATTACTACTTGTAAAGAGTATTGTTAAATGAAGACAGTTACAGGCGTAGCATTTTAAGGACTTATCACACGGTGAAATTTCGTCAGCACTTTTCCGTTTCTATCCTCAAAACCCGGTCAAGCAAGCATCGATAACTTTTTCTAACCTGTTCAAAAATGTCGTCGGAAATATTGCCCGCAAACGAAATTCAGCCAATCATGTGAAACTTTGAAGTGACGTCACTTTCTTTCTCGTTTGCTGACTGAAAGTGCCAACGATATTTTGCCGTGTGATAAGGCCTTTAGACACCATGACTTTTATATGTAGGACAGAATTCCCCTTTGTTATGGTACACGTGTCCAACGATTGTTCAAATAACATTTCACTGATTACTGAATTATAAACTATTATTTCGTGGCCACCACATTCACTACATTTTAATATACTTGATTTTTGATATGAATTACTCGAAAGTTAAATTTATGTAAATAATGTAAATTAGTTTTGGGGAATTTAAAAATGCGATACTCCTAATATAATTATAGTTGCTGTTGATAATTGACAATGCGATTTAATTTGCTTTAAGAAAATGGCTTATAATAAATACATTAACCCTCAGCTTTCTGGTGTCTCTTCTCAGGCACCATTTAAGGCAGTGGATTATTTTGTCGTTTTATTTAATTATTTTATTAAATTTTGACTTGTAAAAATACTTGAGTGGTAAAAACTTGTAACTTGATTTTCCGAAAAAATTCAACTTAAAAAAATTTATACATATATTTTTTTGGAGAAATAAACAAGTCATGTTATTCAGCAAATATTTGTGTATCCAATTATTTTTCGGAGCGCAAAGAGTTAAACATGATTGGTTTGGTTCTGTTTTGCTAACATCCGGTCTTTAAAGTAACATAACGGTTTTTTTGAAATAGACTTTATAATTTTGTCCGTAATCAGATGATTAGGACAACATCTGAAATGACCCTCCCTCCTCCCTCTTCCTGAAGCCGCAACACACTACTGGGAGAACGTTTGGGCTGGAAGGATTCTGCTCAAGACCCTTTTACGCGATGGTTCTCCGGTGGAATCAGGTCTCAAACGTGAAACCTTCAGGTTCTGGAGATGATGCCGTATCACATGCCTTAAACATGATTTGTGGTATGTTTATAAAATATCAAAAAAATTTTAAAACGATGTTTTACTCAATTTAATAATTTTGAATACTCTATTAACTGTCGGCTGTGAATTTTTTTCTTCAGAGAAAAATATTATCATGAACTCTTGCAAAATGATATTAAGTTGTGAATTCTGTGTTCATTAATTTTCATTTTATAACTATTTCAGAGTGGGACTTTAATTATAAAGATTCTGTATAGAAACTAGGGGAGAAACTGTTAATTAAAGGTTGATTCATATTTTGTTCCGAGTGCAATAAAAAATGAAAACGTACCTGAAAAGCTGTTTGGATCATTTCCTAATTATGTTGACAGACTTTTTAATAGCCTGAAATATTATTAACTTTAATGCTACAAACTTTTTAATTTTTCATTTTGTCTCGATGCCCGAAAAGAAAAATTATAAAAAAAAAACATCGTTTTTACATCTATCCTACCGTTTGAAACATCTTATTTGAAAGAAGATTGATAATGCATCATTTTAAACTATCAATCATCAGATCGATTAGCACTAGAATGTGGTCTAATGGGATCAAAGCCATGAAGCATGATTTTGAAATTTTATTATTATTGGTAAAGTGCTAAAAAATGCCGATAGAAACCATAAAATAATTTTCCGTGTGAAGGATTCGTTTATCTATTTCATATTTTATTTAATTTATTAAAAGATAGATATCTCTGTTCCCTCCCTCTCTCAGCAATATTCATTATACCTTAGTTTCAAAATTTTTATATTTTGTACAAGAAGGAGTGCTTTTATTTTGTTGATGGATTTAAAGCGCTTGTAGAGAAGAAGGGACAGAGAGAAGTATTTATCGGATGGAGCGAGATCTGGAGTACACAGGATGAGATAAAACGCCCCAATCAAACTCTAAGAGCTTCTCTCCTACTACTAATGCATTATGTGGTTTCGCGTTATTATGATGAAGAAACAAAGGACTCTACGTTTCATTAATTCTGGATTTTTTTCAGCTATGACGGCTTTTAGTTTATCCAATTGATGGCAGTTTCTCGTAGACAGCATCCTAATTAAAATTGCTTGCAAATTGTTAAATAATTTGGAAAGTAAATAAGAAATATAATTTTTTAAAGTAAATTTCTATTTAGGAAAAAATTTCAAAACTTTATCAAAAAACTATTGATTTTCTCAAGAATCGAACTCGCATTCTTCACCTTTACGTAAAAAATACTGAAATCTTCGCATTTAACCGATTGAGCTACTGTTTGTTGATTATAACGTTCATTCCAAGCTGTTAAAACTATTTAAAGTATTAAAAATCAATTAAATTAAATTAATGAATTAATATTTGAAAAAAATGCATTAACATCAAGTGTCATCCCTTACAAGTTTAAAAAATATATTTGAATTGGAGTAGATCAATGAAAAGTATTTAATTAAAGATTGAAAATTTGAAAACGATACAAAAGTTAATATGCATAGGGAGAGTGTGAAGCAATCGTAGGTATTGAAAAAATGTTATCTGAGGACCGAACTTGTGTCCATGAATGCTATGCAAGAGGTTTATCTTCTACACCATTTGGTCAGTCGTAAATAATGACACATTATTGGTATATAAGATTTGCTGAAAGTTTTAAAGATATTTTCTGAAGATTGACAGGTTATTGTGCATTTATATTTTAATGTACGATCACTATAAAAATATTCTAAAATTACATGAAATCTCATCCTTAATTCAATTTTTCATCTTATGTCACTATTTTATCATCTTATGTCACTATACCTCTATTTTCATCTTATGTCACTATACCTCTTTTAAGTCTTTAGAAAGTTTAAAGGATTTTAAATAAAGTGGAAAAATTCTAAACTGAAACAATTAAAATTATAAAACTAAGATGTTATGATACTACAAGAATTCTATCATATTTGAAAACAATAAAACTAGTACTGCAGTTTCATTTTGAGTTTTAATTTTAAGGAATTGGTTACTGTGTTAATTATTACACTTTTGAGACTTTTAGAAACTTTTTTCAGTGGCTAAAATCTAAAATTTATCTCTGAAAGGCAGAATCGATTCCTAAGAATACGGGCACAATGATAGTCCTTTTTCAAGGCCATCGTATATCTCTAACTCCTGGATTTATCCAATCAACACATCATCGGTTTTATCGAACTCAAGATTTATCAACTTGCAAGATCTCAAAGGTTTCAGAAATGGAATCTTAGTTACAATAGAAGATTCTAACAGGATATATTTTTCAAGCAGATCGAATGTTAGATGAAAAGTTTTAAATTTACAGGGATTGTTTCGCATTATTCTAATGTTTATTCTTGCGAAAAAAAATCCTTTAAAAAAACTATTCTCGTTTTATATATTTTTAATTTTGTTTCGAAAAATTTTATTCTGTTATTTATGCCCTGGCCTGTGATGATTATGTTATTGTTACGTATGGCATTTTACTAGCCCCCAAACAAAAGTTTTCTTTAACTAGCTAACCGTATTTTTATTATACATGCTTGGTGTTGTCACTTATGGAACATTACAAGCCCGCTGACAGAAAGCTGTCAGCTATTTAAGGCGAAAAGGGGTCTCTTGTTTGTGCAGTTGCGTCAACTAAGGCCAAAAGTACGACTTGACTTCTTCATGCTTTCACAAATTCGGTTGTACAACCCTTTTTTACAAGGGGGCACTACTCCGAGATAGAACACAGATCAACCCTACCCGAAACGTGACTCGAACCCAAAACGTCCAGATCAAGGGGAGGACACACTACCCCTATGACAAGACGCTAGCTAGATACACGCTTTACAATAACAAGTGAAGATTTAGAAATCAATTATGCTTATATGTTACAAAAACAAGTAAAAAACTAAATGATTTGAATAAACTTGTTTTTTCTCTCTCCATTTCTTACACTAAATCTGATGTTATATTTTATTCCGGATCAAACTTCAAACCTTTTTTGTCAGCAGTTCTTTTCCCTGTACAGCTCAAAGTAAACATCATACTTGTAAGACGAGAAAAATTCAATTTCTTAAAGACTTTTGCAATGAAAATCATCTTCAAGCGATATTTCAATTTCTGCCTTTCAAGCATGTTTTTCTCACACTGATAAGAGCAGCAAACTGTTTTCTGGATTTTCCCCTTCTATAAACAGCGTTGAATAAGTTTCTTTGAATTCTGAAGTAAGTTGGCGTAAATAATTCATTACGCTGCAAAAAGAGAATGATTTAAAATTTTTAAAAAGGATTACTTGGTCTTGAAAATTTTTTGAATACATAATCACAGTATATTCTTATGAGGACCTTTCGAAAGAAATTCTTAAGACTTCAGTATCTTTTTCTTTGAAAGGAGCAAAGAAAATTTATTGTCGATGTTTTATTGAAATCAAGACAACAAATTGTTCTTTTATGTTTGATATTTAAAGCTAAAATACTTAGTATATTTTCTTAGTATAGTATAGTATATATTATATATTTTCTTAGTATATTTTCTTAGCTATATACTTAGTATACGAATTGGAGAAAAATCGCTGCATGGTATAAAAATAAAGTAAGAAGCATGTATTTTTTCTTGTAAAGGTTAATCCTTTGGAAATACATATTAGAAAACCCTAACAAAGATTAATGCATAAAGAAAAAATTCAAATTTGAATAGTTTTAAGATTCTTTTAAAATGGTTTACTTAAAACTTTTTTTCTTACATTTACGGGAAACCCATGAATATTCTGATTGTATTTTAATGAATTTTTTAATTCGTTTTTTAGGAAAATAAGGAATTATTCTAAAAGTGTTTTTAATTATTGGTTTCTTCTATTTGGAGTAAGATATTAAAAAGTGAATTTCCTTAAATTTTACCCAATTTATGGATGTTATCGAAATAAGATGGTTATATGTCTAATTAAAATTTCTTTTTTATTTTGAAATTAACCAAATATAATGTAATTAATATCTTCAATTGAATGAAAAGATCCAAATTATTTTTTAAAATAATATCGAATAGAACTTATAAGCCAATTCCCACCATTATTTTGGCAACAGAGTAAAATGAAGTAAACCCACTGTTTTTCTAACTATAAAGTGTACGAGGATATGAAATTGGTTTTTGATTTAAGGAAATTAAAAATATATGTACTATTTTAATTTTTTACACTGTAATATCTTGTTTTATTTTAACGGTCTTAAAAAGAATTATTAGGATGAGCTATTTTACTCCTATTTTTGAAGAACTAAAAAAAAAGTTCTTCCAGATATTTTTGAATCTCTTCTTTAAAAATGAAATATATATATAAAAAAAATTCTGAAATTAAAATTTTCGTATTCAGCGAATTTATTTCCCTTGTTTTTATAAGTAATAAACTTTCCTTCTATTCTAAAATAACTGTTGAAAGCAAGCATTTATCAATTTCTCATGTGGTAAAACCGAATCACATATACTAGAATCCCGATTAAAACAGACGACGGAACTTTTTTGAGTAACCCACGGTAGCTGAGCAATATTCGATAATGGACTTCACCTGTCAGAAGGGAGGAGTTGACAATTATATATATATATATATATGTGTGTGTGTGTGTGTGTGTGTGTGTGTGTGTGTGTGTGTGTGTGTGTGTGTGTGTGTGTGTGTGTGTATTAGTGTGTATGTGTGTGTATGGTGCCAGGTATATCACTTCCCGCCTTGACCTCCTTTCCCGCCACTAAACAGCCCTCTGGAGGAGAAAACGTGAGCAAAGTGAAGTTCATGTCTGGACGAGGCAAGGTGATTACGAAGTACTAAAATAACCGAAGACGTATGTTAAAAGACGGAAGACGAAATTTCGACGTATTTCTATAAGACCAACTTGTAGGTTAATAGACGAACTTGATGATCCATTCCATCCTTTAAATTAGTCATCATCATTTTTTCACCATTAACCCTTCATTTTGATCCATTAAATTCTAAATATCATCTTTTGGTATTGAGCACACGTGTGCTCATTACGAAAATACAACAAACAATGCAACAAAGCTGCGCTAAATCAGGAAAAAGTGCATTCCAAAATTCAACCTTCACAATCATTAAGCAAATTAAGTTTAATAAAATGTAATTGCAATTCGATAATAACAGTGAGAAGGGTGAAATTAACTTATAAACAACTGATACTTTCTCAATTCAGAGAATCGAAAAATTGCAAGGCATCTATTTTTGACTTTCTAGGAAAACTTGCTTGAATCTTCCTTTTTTACGGGAAAAGCATTTATGCTACTCAAATTGCCTTCGGAGAAATAATTCCGAAACATTTACATTTTCAAAGGAAAGATGAATTCTAAAGAAAAGCCGTTTCATGTAACAAGAATTCAGATTAACTTTCTCGTTCCTGAAAAAAGCATTCTTTATATTTCTTTTAAAATTTGATACGACTGAGGGAAAACCATCTTTAAAATGAAATACACGGATGTTTTGTATTATTTTCATCAAAAGAAGAGGAACATTATTCTAAAAAAATTTAACATATTATTTTAAGTTATTTTTTTCCATTCGAAATAGTTTTTTTTTCATATCACACTTTTTATTTTAATGAAGCAGATGGATTTTTTAACAACATACTGAAAGAAAAATCTTTAAATACAATATATGAAAAAAAAATCGTTTGCAAATTTTTAAAAAGAATAAAAATAAGAATAATTATTTTCGTCGTGAAATGCAGTGAAGTTAAAAATTGTTCGAAATCGTTCGCAGCAACTTCATCGAATAAAAATGATTCTACTACATTTTCATGCCGTCCATTTCATTTAAATGAAATATATCGAAAGAATGAATCAAAATAATTTGAAAGTAATATTTAAAACAAATTTTAAAATATTCAATGTCTATACAATTGCTGAACACCTTAGAACATTGAATTCGAATAATTCCGTTGCGCGTTGGATTGAATTCAACCATTTCAACTAATTCCGAATTTCCGGTTGTCCGAATATTATTTATTTGAATTTTTAATTTAATATATACAATAGAATCAAATTTAGAACCAAGTAGTTGATTGTTTTTTGTTATTTGTTTTGTATAATAGCACTTATTATTGACAAGCCATCTGATTAGAGAGTCATTGCGATTCAATCAGAATTATTTGCGTCTCTTGCTTTTTCAGTATCGCCATCCACGACCAAGAGTACGAGTTAGCTACTCACGCATCACTGCCCTTTTTACGCATTCGTGAATTTTATTCTCTCATCCATAGATCGTAATTTATAACTGGGTCAGAGAACGATCGATCACCTCTGAACCGGTACCTCCAGTGGTATCACTCACGACATGGAGGACTTTGTGACCACGACAGATTTGTACGTGTGCCAGTCTCCACGAGACACGAAGGTCTCTGGCCTATGTAGTTGGAACTTGCAACCAAAAGGATGCGAATCCAACCCCCTACCGACCAAGCAACTCCGGCTATCTTTTGTCTATTTTTTCACAAGTGTTAAAATGCGATTAACTCAAAAGCGTAATGATTTAAACAAATATATCACATTTAATAAACCAAACTTTAGTTTGAATCGATTGAAAAGGTGACATCCGAAATCGATCCTCCCTGTTTAATTTTCAATTCTTGTGTATTAATTACTCAAAATGGTGAACTAATTATCTTCTTTCTGACTATTGTTTCCAATGAGAGGCGGATACCCCAAGCGGTGTTCAAATTTAAAGGTACGAAACAATACCGTGGGTATAAATGAAGATTTTATTCAAAGTATACATCATGGGGATAATTAGAAGGATTAAAATGATTAACGAGCCGAAGGATTCGTTCTTGTACTCAGAATTCATGTGGACGTGGCGAGATTTAGTATGAGTTCGCCGTCCGAGTTACAATGCTCACATTTTAGACATTTTTTAGAACCGTTAATTCCGATGTGTGCTATGCAGATCCATCAGCAACAAAAGACCCGAACTACTCATGGAGAGTGCGTTTTGCTTCATGATAAATTGCATCTACACGTCTCCAGGTTCACACAAGCGGAAATAGCCAAGTTCATGTGAAGGAGCTCGACCATGCGGTTTTCAATCCTGACATATCACCCTACGATTTTCAGCTGTTTAGTACCCTTAACACCACACCACACCTCCGTTTCTAGAGCTCATGGGGCCCCTTTCCGGTTTGGTATAGATGTAGGTGGACTTTATTAACAAAACAAAAAAAAGTACACAACAATGAATTTGAAAGATACAGACAAATGACTAAATACATAAAAATACAACATAGCAAGTGATGATAAATGCTAGACTGAACTTCTTGAGCACAAGAAACTGGATGAATGAGCATAGTAATATACAGTAAGAATGCACAAAAGAGTTAAAAATATTGAGAGGGGGATGAAAATCAAGTTATGGATAAAGTACGAGCTGTATTAAATGGTGACCTAAGAGATAATAGAGTTACTCTAATTGAAGCAGCTTTCCCTGATCAATTAGGAATCTAATCATGTTTATGATTCTACTTTTGGATGATGGATTACTAAGGACTCTTTTGTACCACAGACTTTCTAGCGATGATGAGGGTTTTCTGAGGTGCCATGAAAGAGTAAAAGGGCAAGAAGTCGCAAAGCGAATGGGATCGCCGATTTCTCCACAAAAGCAGTAATCATTTGCTGATAGATGGAAGCGGTGTACCCTTGAAGAAATATATAAAAAGAAAGCGGGCAGCCCTCCAATTCAGGTAGTGAACTCGATGGTGCTGTGAAAAACTGGGTCTCATCAAGACCAAAGAAATTCTGGGAAAAAGAAATCCTTCGTTTCGTTAAGCTATGGAACAATTGTGCTCAGGTCTATGGTGTATACTTTGATTAAACTCTTCATTTCTACCCAACGTGCCGTTTCTAACCTTTTCATTTGAACACTCCATGAATTATAGAAGTACTTTTATAGGAAAAAAAGACAGAAGATTATAGCAGAAATTTTCATCTAGACGACTTCTGCTGATTTCTATCAAAACTTTTACTATTGGCTCTAAAAGGTTTAAACCAATTTTGGATAAGGAATACCACTTAATCAGATGCAGCGTTAAACATTAATTGATAAAGAGTTATCTTGTATTAATGGACATTAGATTGAATATTAATGAAGGATTAGTATTGATCTCAATAGATATCAATTGCTGATAAAAATGTATGCATGTCTGTTGAAGCAACAGACATGCACGCATTTTTCTTCTCTAAAAGTCCAGGCTATTTATTATAAAGTCACCAAATTTAGCACAAATAAAATATAGAGAAAGGGAATGTACACCTTAGAGAGATTTTTATCTTTGAAATAACAACTAGGATATGTAATTTTAATCATTCATTTTTTATTTAAATAAAAACAAAACAATATTTTGACTTTATTTTTTCTAAAAGGGATATTGAACAAAACTATTTTTACACCGTTATAAAAATCCCGATATTTATTTTTTAAAATTATGTTAATTCAGTAATGATGGAATTTTTCTGCTAAATTTCGATCGAACCTTTTAAACAATATTAGCAAAAATTTCGAAAAATTCGTGTTTGTTGGAATGGAATTAAAGTCTTTATCCTTTCAATACCAAATTGAGTGGTGCTTTTTCTATTACTAAAGGAAAGAACAGTCTGTCTACGAGTATTTTACATGCAGAATTATTAGTTGGAATTCCAACAACACAGACTACAATAAAATAGTAATTATTTGTTCGGTTCTGACTTTAATATTCTTATGATCCAAAGGGTTTGACTCTAACAAATGTGTTTATGTACGTAATAAAACAGAACGTGTGTAAGAATTTTCAACTAATATTGTTTTAATGTATTTCATATACGAATGATTAAAACTGTTTCTTTGAGGAAAGAAGCAATAAATTTTACATGAGAATTTAAGTGGAATGTGACAAAACTAACATTATCAGGGAACAAGTTAGTGGCTAAAAGCGGCTGGTTTTTAATTAAAAAAGGTTTTTTCGATTTCATATTCAATTTATTCAAAACTGTACACACATGCCGTAATTCTTTCAATTTAAATTTCATTTTGTCCCCTTTCTCATAGCATGCTAGATCTAGTGAACAATTTCAGTTTAAAATTATAATTTCATTAACCCATTTATGCCTACTGTTCCATTTTTGGAGCGTTAGAATGTTTTTTTTTTAAATTTGGAAATTCATTAAATTAAAAAAATTGGAAATGTAAAAATTCCAATTTTTTAACCTTAGGCATAAACGAGTTAAATTTTTACATGTTTTACTAATATTTAAAGAATATTTTAAAAATTATCATTATGTCTTAGTAAGTATTGCGCTTAACGACGATATGCTGAAAAGGGAAAATAAAGCTTTAGTTAACACCAAATTTTTAAAATTGAGTTTTAGAACAAATCTATCCATTAATTCTATTTTTTAACAAACCATTTGTGGCAACACTAACAAACGGTTTTTCAATTTGTTTACCATTTTCAGGTAACATATGTTTTTCATCTATTTACAAACTATCGCCTGAATATTTAAAATATCCTACTACGTTCGATGGAAATTTTTGAAAAATTGATTTTTTTAAAACTATTTTTGTTTTTTAGATGTATTGTCAGTGAAAAACACTAAAAATCCAAAAATAATTTGAAAATATAATATAATTTGAGAAATAGGAAAATTTGTAGTAAATAAAATTTGTATTTCTTTGAAATGAACCAAAGTGTTAGAAAATTTTGAGATGCAAAGTAGTTATGGATAAAAATATACGTATCTATGCATTTCTACCCTAAATTCACAACTTAATTTTCGTAAAAACACCTATAAATGAAAAAGTACTTCACACTCAATAAAACTTTTGGTTCATTTCATTGCCCATATCGTTATTTAAAATATATGCTGAAATTTTTATGTAAATACCTCTCTTAGTTTTTGAGATATTATTAACAGTGGAGAGTTTTTATGAAAATGAAAGCTTTGAGAAAATCGAAGACAAATTGCTGAAAAAATATTTGACTCTGATGATAGGCCAGCCCCCTTTTTTCTAGAAAAGATAAAATGTTTTGTAAAGAGGAAAGTCTGAACTAATATATGATGAATGAATAATTTTTTTAATCATTTCTTCTTGAGAGAAAAAATGATTTAAAAAAATGTTGACGATATGATTGAAGAACAATGTTTTTGGATAGTTGGATACCTTAAGCAATACATCTGTTACCCCATCATTGTCTTTTTTTAATAGTATAGGAACATTCAGAGATATCAGATAAATAAAATGGTAAGAAAGCTGAGCGATAATTGACCAATTTTAAAAGGAAAGCTCATCGTTAAGTTGCTATGTTAGCATCAAATAAATTTGAACAAAGTTAAAACACTACTTAGATATTGGTTTTAGTTTAGTTATTTTTACGCTCCCGTTTTGAAACAACACTAGGGCTATTTTGGGATGGACCTTGTAATTTTTAACCATGATCAGATGACGAGGATGACACCTGAGGTGGTGACCCCCTCTCCACACCACACCAACGGCAGGACGTTTGGTGTCGACGGATTTAATGTGTAAGATACCCCCTTACACGACGGTTCTTCGTTGGAATCGAGCATCGAACGTGAAACCTTATCACCAGACCATCGCGGCAACATTTACATATTGGAACTATGAGCAAAGAATGTTACAAGAAAGACAAACGTCTATTGTTATCACAGAACCCTCTGGTTGCTTTATTCTTTAAAGACACCATTTAGATGCGATATTTGCCAATAAATTCAATTATTTTTCAAATAAAGTTTACTGATACTATATGTTACGAGATAATATAATATGCAATCGTAAAAACAAATGCTCTGTACTGCGAAAAACGCCGATGTCTGTAGCTCAATCAAAAGTAGTGGACTGTAGTTTTTTAAACAGTTTACTGTGAAACTGAACAAATATGCTAATTAGTTTAATAAGCATTAAAATATTGCAACTTTGCATCACAACCTCGGATAATAGGAGGAAACGTAATCAATAAAATTCATCTGAGTATTTCGTCTCCTGCTTAGTAGAGGAACAGCTATTTCTGGGTCCAGCAAACACGAGAACAGTCTGAACTGAGGGGTTTCCTCTCTCTTCTCCAGCTGGGGCCACGGTCGGCTGGCTGTAAGGTATCGGATTCTGAGGGTTTCAGGATCGAGACTCGATTCCACCGAAGACCCGCCGTGTATGAGGGTTTCTTGCATGTTAAATCTGTCAGGCCAAACGTCCTGCCGTTGGTGTGGTGTGGAGAGGGGGTCACCACCTCAGGTGTCATCCTCGCCATCTGATCATGGTTCAAAATGACAAGGTCCATCCCAAAATAGCCCTAGTGTTGCTTCAAAACGGGACGTTAGTATAACTAAACTAAACTCAATCCATCCCAGGGGGAGCTGGCGCTGCAAGTGAGCGTAAACAGCGGGATACAACAGAAAATGGGCCGAATGCCAACACGCGAAAATCGCGGGATATGCAGTTGGAGGGTTAAGATTGAAACACTGAATGAATTTCCTGTGAAGTTTAAGAAATTACTTACTGGAATTTATGAACATTGAATATAGTATCGAACAACATCGAGATTAACGAGCGAAGATTCCTATTTTCCAATACAAAAATTTTGGTGCGAACAAATGGTCACCGAAGGCAGATAGTTACATTTAAACTGTTTAGAATTATTGAAATAGTTTTCTTTAGAAATATTTATTTTGCTTCTCATAGAGAAAATTATTCAAAGTCGACTGGCCATCTTAATATACAGAGATTAGAAATCAAAACATATGAAGTTTTATATTAGTCGTTTTTTTTGCAGGTATCTCATCAAAGTATAAGAAGCATTACTTTCATTTAGATGGACAGAATTCACCATGATTCTTCATTTTGACAAGAAAATAGAAATAAACAATAAAAAAACAGCGAAGAAATCAAAGATCGATGCGAGGATTACTCTGCTTAAAATATTTTCTTCTACTGAAGATTTGTGGAAGTGATACATCATTCCACAGTTATCAATCACCTAAACGTTGAACAGGAAACTTTCGCCTCATGAAAGAATTTAATATCGGTATTAATCTGGTGGAAAAAAGGAAGAAAACAACAGTAAATAAAAAGGAAATTTTGGGAACTTGTACATCTTTTTGATGAAGATGACTTGCTAATTTATTTTGCTTTTCATTTTCGGCAAATTACTTAATGCGAATCATGTTGGTTTCCATTATCACCATTATATCGTAATTTCTGAACAAATTTATCATTGTGCTTTGTTATATGGTATCTATTTATAAATCCTTTTTTTATCGATTATTTTTTGACTAAAATAGAATTTTCTGAGCAAATCCGGATGTATTCACAATCAAAAATTTGCCACGAAATTTCGAAAACCACGAACCCACTCCTATTAGGTGTAATTTGAAATCAATCGATGATATCAAAGAATGGGTGCAAGAATTTGGAAAACAAATAATATTCGTATTTGAAAAAAATTAATTGCATTTGTTTTTATTGTCATAAAGAATCAGTATGTAAAGTTGTTTAAAATCGACCAAGGCATTTAGAAGGAATGGGATACATAGACGCGATTTTGGTTTAAATTAAGGTAATAATATGTAAATTTACGCCTTAGTGAAGTGCTTCCATACTTTAATAACGAAGTATTTTAAATGCTTTTAAACGAAAAATTATAATGAAAAATACAGATGGTAAACACCAATGTATGAGTTATCAAGGTATATAACAATATCGCAAAGAATTAAATCGAATTCATTCAGTTTATGCTATCTGGTTAAAAGAGGCATCAAATTCAAGTAATGTCGAAAATCTGAACGAGAGCAAACATGACGTCTAGCTTCCGTCACAGAGTGGGCAGCGGTAGGAACCAATGAATATTGCTCGATTTCCCTCCATACATAAAATAGGGTAGGGAATGAGAATAATGGGACGGATTTAGCATATGCCAGACCCACTTACGCTACGGTTCTTTGGTGGAATTGGGGCGCGAACGTTAAACCCTCCGTTTCGAAGCCAAGACTTTGCCGCCAAGCCACCCTGACCCTCTTTCTGATTGGACTTCGTAGCTCCGTGAAATGGGATCAATTAACAAGATCAACTTTAAATCATCAATTTCTGTCAGCAGTCTTTCACCAATAAAACGGCCGAATATTTTGAGATCAAAGTTGAATTCATTGTTAACTATGTTGTCTGCTTTATTCAACATTTTAGTGAATCGGGAATCGAATCGGAGCTATTTCAATGTTAACATCCTGTGTTATTAATGGTCTGCAAACCGTTAAATACTTAAATAAATGAGAGAAAAATATATCTAGTAGAGATGTCTCTGGATTAAATATTTAATTCCAAAATGAAACGAAATGCAAAAATTTAAAGACAGACTTTAACTAGTATATTGAAAAGTAGAAAATATGTTGAAGTTCTGGGGAAGACAAACTGGAAATTTTAAGTGTGAAGAGATGATGTAAAATATCTAAGTAAATTGGAATTTAATTTCATTCATAATATATTTTAATTTTTAACTACTGTTTAAGATTTTTCTTTCTCATAAAACTCACTAAGTTTAATTTTTTTTTATTAATATGTTTACATGTTTCAATGTTTTAAATACTTTATTTAAATGTTGAATTTGACTTAACGATTAAGATTTCTGCTTTGGTATACAGCTTCTTTTATTAAAAAAAATATCTTTTGATATGTTTATGGAATAGCCTTTTCAATATCGTTTTTTTTTTCGTTTACTATTTTGTTTTTATTTGTTTTTAATCCTTTGTGCTGCGTAATTTTAAAAATTACTATTTACATAGATTGTTTACAAATAAGTTCACATATTTTTCAAACAAAGTGAACGGATACCATATGTTACACGATAATCTATGCTTATAATAAAGCTCAATGTGTGTGTGTGTATTGGCGCTCTACAGGTCAGACCGATTGACCTACAGCAACCAAATTTGGTACATGTATACCTTCCTTGGAGGTCCGGAATGTGCACCTCGGAGCCCTTTTTTCGAATTTTTAATTAGAATTTGAATTAATTAAAATTTAAGTGAAATTTCGACGTTTTTCCACAATAACTTCCGAAAATATAATCGCATAAACATGATTTTTACATCAATTTAAAGATAAAACAATTAGCTTTCTAATGGTAGCAGTGTTTTAATGTATAACTTAAGCTTCTGTTTTTAACGAATTTTTAAAGAAATTTTTTAACCATGTTTTTTTAGCACGTGACTGGATAAAATAAAATAAAACAATGCTGGAAGTTCAAATAAAAAAAAACTATCATCGCAAATCAAATCTAAAGAGATACAACTTTCAGCAATTGACTGGATAAAATAACAAATATAAAATGTGATATCTTCTAAAAAAATAAATGCAAGGCAATGGATTCTATGATCGTTTGCAATATTTATATCATTAATTCCGTAAATTATCTTTATTTACAGTAAACCTGGTTGAATTTATCAGGATATGCATTGAAATCCCGACTTAATGGCATATTTCTATAATCGTTTGTAATATCTGTATCAATAATTCAATAATTTTCCCCCTCTTCCGCTTTCTTTAAAAAACATATTTAACATTTTGGCAACATCACCGAAAAAAATATTTTTAATATTTTGGAAGCATAATCGATAAATTGTTAGATTAAAAAGTTTTTTAGAGTCAAAAAGTTTTTCCGAATAAAGTTACCGACTCTTTAACTATTAATAACTGAATCTTTTAACTTTAACTATTTCTTAAATTTTGGCTAATGAATATGTGATTTAATTGAAAATTTTAGAACGCATTACTCATGGCGAACCAGCTGGTCGCCAAAGGCGGCTAGTAATATAATAAAAATCTGTAACGGTAGAAACACACACTCTGAATTGTGAAAAACGAGGAATGCAATAGAAAAAATTGAATGCCAACACTGAAATTGAGTGATAAGCAACTGGAGTGTTAATATGCAACTCCTTAATAACGATATATGTAATTACATATTACATATATCGTTATTACAGTATATGTAATATGTAAAAAAATATATAAAACAATATTTTTATATTCTATGTTACAGAAACTCTCATATATAATTAAAATCAAATGTTTTATGGTTAAATAAATTTTGAATATTTAATAATATTTTTTTTCACTAGAACATAAATGTTCAGTATTCTATCATAAAATGCAGAGAAAGTATGATCGATTTCTATCAAAAATATCCATAATTATAAACCTACTTCTCAATTATAGAACAACTTAAGATAAACAAAAGCTTGCAAAAAATGGATTTTGCTTCTTATACGAAAATATTTCCTTATGCATGTATGAGAAGGCATTGGAAATATTAGGGCGAATTATTATCATGTGAGAACATAATGCTAATTTGGTGTCATGTTTTTGAAACCTCAAAAGGCGTAGGCAACAAATTGGTGATTTATGGCATTTGAAGCATCAATTTTTTTGCTCTAAGGGTTATTAGAAAATATTGCAGGAGGTTGTCACATTTGAAGATTTATCGCCAACTAAAGTTACAAATTGATTTCCAAACTATTAATTCTCTCAATTCTTACGAATTGTTTTAATTAATTTAAGCCATTAAACAGTTTAAACCGTTTTGAAATAATTAAGAGACTATCAGATTACGCATTCGTCGATATTTAGAAAAGCAATGTTTTTTCCCCCCTCAAACTTGGTCGAGCTCCAATACATTGCTCACCAGCTAGAAAAATTACAAATGAAAGTTTAAAATATTTCAAGAGAGATAGACCGATAGACTCATGATTATTTCAAACCGGTTTATACTCGTTAATGACTTAAATTAAGACAAATAATGACTTAAAAATAATAATGTTCTCACCTGATAACTTGAAGTTTGCTATCGTAGATTTCATTTTTTCCGTGTAAGATTTTGAGATTTTCGAAACATTAAACAATGTTCTTTAAACATATATTTTATGCATAAGAATATAAACATTAAAAAACATAAATTGAAACTAATCAAAAATAGAAACATTTTCAGAAAAGAAATTAACTTACATTTAAACTCCAAAAAACTGAAAATTACAAATAAGATTAAACGATTTTAATCTCAATGCGCGTCTTTTAAGAAGCATAAAAATCAGTTGTGTCAATTAAGGTATCGTTTTATAGCTACAATTGGATCAATTTACGGCAAATCTTGAACCTTCGTATGATGATAAGATTGATATCTATATTCCCCCCACACGGCGCTATTAGTGGTGAACAATTAGCTATGTTATTAGTTGCATTATCAGTTATATAAGGATAAATCTCTTATCTGATGCATCTTACGAAATCAGTTGAATTCATAAAAAGATAGAATCATTTGATAGATTGTTGTCCTATGAAATAAATTTTCTTCTACTTATTTTATTTAAAAAGAAAAGTTAAATTATTAAGGCACTGTTGCTTATTGGAGATGGGGATTATTTTACGCTTATTGGAGATGGGGATTATTATCTCCAACACTGATTATTATATTGCGTAGATCAAGTTAACGTAAATAAACCTGTGTTAACTAAAGTCAAAGATGACACTCATTAATCTCAACTTGAGACTTTTCAAGGAGCTAAACCCTACATCTAGTTTTATCCCAAAGACAAAATGAGTCGAATCTTCAAGATTTAAAAAATACATAAATTATAAAAATATTCTAAAACAAGCTACAAACAGCAGAAAGTAAAAAAATAATAAAATAATTTTAGTCAATTTGCCAGCAGTTATATATGAGCTGTGAGTTTCGGTCCATAGCATTCTACCACTGAACCATTCGATTCACGTCAAGTTCGAACAAGTTTTGCTACAATAGTTTTAAACAAATATTTTTTTAAATCTTATTTGTTATTATTTGTTCCTTGTTTATGTATCTACGGAAAATGATAAACAGCATGGCAATTAGACAAAACTGACAAACTTTAGTAAGACAGTTAAAGTGAGAACGGGTGTTAAAGTGAAGAATCATAACATCCTTTCTGCGCTTGCACCTGCAATTGGTTTTACACAGGATGATTAATAACGCCTCTTTTTCTCTAAATAAATTCTATTTTTTACGATGTCGTCATTTTTGTGGCAGCAAAAATTTGCCATCAATGATGTTTTCATTATTCTGTTTCATGAGTGATCGTCATTGGCAGGATAATAGGTCGCAATGGATCTCGGTAAACATAAGCGATCACCTTCAAAATTAGCAAACGGCTAACAATGACCATACACTTCAATCTTATGTGCAGCAACAATATTAGGGCCTTTGACTCGCGATAACTGATCTATTAGATTAATCCCGCATACAGGACCAATCTGGCCAATTAGGGTATCGAATATATTCTTTAATACATCCTGCAGCAACTTCTTAATTCCAGGACAACCCAGAACAAATGAGCATAGCGTTCAGAGGCGAAATATTTAGGCAGAATTTCAACAAAACTAGTCATTTAAATCAAAATTAAAAAAAATTCAAATTATTAAATAAAAAATAAATTTTAAGAATTTTTAAAATATTTGGATTATTAACATCTTGAAGGTGGATAAGTAAAAAGTTACATATTTTAAATCTATTGTGCAAGCCTTTATTTTTTACAAGAAAATTATACTTTGAATAGCTGCATATAATACAAAAAAAAAATGTTTTAAAATGTTATACTTTTCCGTGAAATGAAAGAATAAAATGAGTCAAAAGGTTATATTGTAGATTGAACTATAATGTTCAACTACAGTTATTGAATAATAACGTTCAAAAAATTTAATTCTACCTATAATGCCTAAATTGGTTATTACACGACACAAACCATATTATAACAATTCTGCAATAAAAATAGAAGTCCCTTTTTGTGAGCACCTATTTTAAGACATGAAAAAAGATTTTGATTGTGTTTTTAATAGTAAACAGCCATCTTCATGTTTTTCCAAGTATCGAATTTAAATATAATTCTTGTCGCCTTTGGCATATATCAGTGTTTTCTACAAATGCTGATCAAAAAATGCTTAAAAAGAGGATTTATAAACATTCATTATTACCCTTTATAACAATCGTTTGAAATTTATGAATCGAAGTAAAAACGTGTTACCAAATGCTTCTACAATGCAATGAAGGGTTAAAATAAGAATCTGGCATGCGTATTAGATGAGAGAAGTTGGGCATATTAATGTATGCATGCAGACTATTTTCAACCTTTTGTTTTTCTCATTTGTATATAAATTGCCTACAGCTGTAAAAATTTATTCCTCCTTTTTTACTGGAACTTGCGTATAATTCATGCTATATCGCATATGATATGTTAAGATACATGTACCGAATACTTTAACATTAGAAATGTCTAAAGAAGCATATGCAGTCACACTTAAGACGAAGACAATAATAATAGAAGATACTATTTTTAGTATTCAGATAATATCGCCGAAAACAATAGATTCCTTGACTGATTTTATTTTCGAGCACATTTAACAATTAAGCTAAAAGTACTCAAGTGTACGAATAGCTTTTTAATACAATCATTTTGGATTCTGAGAAGAATTTTGTGATTTTTTGCATTCAAGATTCAATGAATACATACATTAATTTCATTATCCTTTCAGACACTTAAAAAAATTGCAGATTTGTTATCAAAATAATTTAATATTCATTAAATAAAAATTTTGATATTTCATGATTAATGCAATTAGTGCATAGCTATCTACAATAATTAAGTGGCTAAAACGGAACTTAATTTTTATAAATCACAGTATAAATTACATAAATAACATTACCTTGTATTCTTGTCTTACTCACAACAGTAAATTCGGTCACAGTTAAACATTTCAAAACAAAACCCAATTATTGTGATCAGTCACAGCAACCTTTGTTGACATATGGATAGTAACTGAACTGTTGCCAAAAGTTTTCTTGAAACCTGTCATAAGAATGTTTTTTCCAAATAATCGATTATCTTTTTGTACAAAGGTGATATTACATCCAGGAGTAATTTTATTTCCATAATAGGGTAATGATATCTTACCAACATTGCAGAGCTTCGAAAACCCTTGTTTAAATATCATACAGTATATTGTGCTCACAATATTACATGTTATAGCCTAACAATATGTAACATTTATTTATCTATATTGATGATTTTTTAGTACTGTTTCTGAAGTTAGAATGCTACCACCATACAATACACATATTTTTTCTGAAAAGCTTTCTTAAAGGAATCAAACTGAAGTTTTACGTAATCATGACCCGTGTTACACTATTTGAAACTAAGAATGTTTCCCTAACTGGACCATTTTCTTCACTTCGCAATAAAAACACTATACATTCCCTATAACATAGTTTATCATAAATATTTAATTCTTCAATAGTCACAGTAAGTGGTTCAGATTTAAGATTATTGTATTTTCTTTAAGCAAATTGAGAAGTTTTATCTTACCATTCGCACTCTCTTTCACTTAACATATTGACTGTCATGTCACGCATATTCTCGTGACAGGAAAAGTTCTCAATCAATGTGAAATTTCATGCGAGGAGAAAAAAATTCCAGTTAAAAGAGAGCAAATATGTAAGCATCTTATTAAATTGTAGTCCGAATCATCATCTGAATCAAATTATCGATACTTTTTTTGAAAACTCGTGTTGGGATATCATTACATTTTATATGATTGATTTTTATCATGAGATCACTTTTTTAATGGACTCCACTTTCAGAATAGAGAAGGCGTGTGTGTGCGTGGGGGAAAGGTGCAATCCTCAAATAGTTTCACAGCCATTAGTGGAAACTTTTCAAAACTATATTTGGTGATCAAAATTCTTCATGTCTTAGTTAGGAATTCTAACTGAGATGATTGCAATAAAAGTATGACAAAAACTATGATGAGGAAAATTTCACAGTATTTCTATGAAATGGACTTTAAACCTAAAATTCTAAATAAGTTTTTTTATGTTGAGATTATGGTTATGGATTATTTTAAATATTCTTTTCATATAGACTTATGGCTGACATCTTGTCCTTCTTCGTGATAGTTCGAGTCCTGTTCGGGCATGGTTGTCCTTTATCCTGTGCTCTATCTGTGAAAAGTGAGAAAGTTGCACAATCCCCTTATAAAAAGAGATTGTGCAAGCGTGTGTGTCGTCTTCATATGAGCTAGAAGTCAGACTTCTACCTTCGGATGGTCTGGGGTCCTTACCCTCAGAAGCACTGCACCCCTCTTTCACCAATCACTTAAATTTGTTTTAAACTGAAGTTAATTCCATAGGTGATAAGCAACAACAGTATATAAGATTATTTTTTAAGGACATTATTTAAATTTCCTCTTTGCATACCAATTAAAAATTATTATTTCCTCATGACATTACTTTTATATTTATTTATACTTTTGCCTAACGCATATATTAAATTTCAAACCAAGATTTTTATGGACTAAATAATAAAATGTCATGACAACTTCATTTGGTTGTTAATCATATTATGAAACCTTGAATTGAAATTTACTATTATGACACGATGATTTGTATGAAGCTAGGAAATAAAGCATTGACTTGAATCTCTTTTTATTTTACCGATAAATATCAAATGTTCATTCGCTTAATGCTCAAAATAAAAGGTTTCAGAAAAAGGCTATATGGATATGTTATCCTCTTGCTGTGCGACAGAAATCTCAAATCGAAAATATTCTCAACTAGTCTGCTCTATTTTTCTTATCTTTACTTCCCTCGAATTCCTAAATAGAAAAAAAATAATGCATTTTAGAAGCATTTTAGTTCAGTACTGAAATGCGCACTTGAAAATAGATAGCTTGAATTAAAAGTGTCATTTATTATTCATTACTTTTGCTTTGTTTCATGCGAGTTTAGATAAACATAAAATATTATTCTAAGGATAGATAAGCTTTTCAAAACACTCCAGATAGTTTCTCACTGAGGAAAGAAGTAATAACAAATTTTTACTTCCCACATTTTGCTTTGAGAGAATAACTTTAATTTTTTGTTGAACTGATAAATGTCAAATATTGTTTATTCAATTTTTGCATGAATGATAAACATTCAGCTTATAAACCTGATGTTTCTACAGCTGCTGTACCATTTTGAAAACAAATTAGCGAATTTCGGGCCGATACTCTGAATTCCGAACAGTTATGAAGTATCAGTACTAACTAAAAATATACGTAAATATTCCTTCCTTTCTAAAAGGTCAATTCAGCAGGAAAATATACTTCAAATTTTTAAAAAATTATAGATTTCTGTGTTTCTTATTTTTTGTCTCAAAATAACTGTTAATCTAACGATTAATGAAAAATAATAATGAAACAGTTACTAAGAGAAAAAGAACTGAATCATTTGAAACAAAGGCACTATTTATGACCAAGACTTTTAACTCACAATGAAACAAAATAAGACATGAATTTTTAATTCTTTCATAAATTTCCTCAATAACTTGTGATTTAGTACTCTGTATCTTATATTTTGTTTATTTTGAACATTTTATGAACTTAAATCTGACGTAAATGAGCTAGCCATAACAATAAATATTAAATTTACAACTAGGAATATTCTCTTTCATATATTTACACTTCTTACATAAAAAACTCCTTCCCAAATCCTACAGAATTTGAATTTTGACAAACGACACTCCAGAATTTGACAGAATATATCGTCTTTTCAATCGGTTGGCTTGTTATAGTAATACTGTCCATTTATTACTTTAATGCGTCATTTTCAATAGCATGTGCAAGCATTTCATATTATCGTAACTTCTAGATAAAGAAAAGTTTATGGATGTGCTCAAAACCTTTCAATGGAGCATCTTTTCTTTTTCCAAATCCTTTCAATACTAATGATGAGACTTATCGCCTTTTTTTAAAAAAAAAAAACGTGAGAAGGTTTTATGCCTGTCTAAATAACAAATTATCATGGTTTCAAAAGCTTATCGTACTTGGGAACGGGTCTCTAGCAAGAATTGACTGAACTTTTACAGTATCGATTTCGATTTTGACTTTAATATTAGTTTCAGAAGCATGTTGGAAGGTTATGATCGTTCATCAACTTTGAACCGGTAGTAATTTATATAAATAAAAATGTAAATTTTCGTTTGTTCAAAATATTAAATCTCTGAAAGCTCCTCACCGATTGCTTTGAATTTTTAACCAAACTTTGCATTCAAATACACGAGTGTTTTTATATCATTATGATATAAATTATCGATGTGAAAACTTGGATAGTTCGTTACTCAATTACGAAAGAATGGCTTAACAGAAATGAATTTTTACAGAATCGATTTCGATTTTGACTTTAATATTAGTTTCAAAAACACGCTGGAAGGCTACAATCGTTCATCAACTTTGAACCGGTAGTAATTTATATGAATAAAAATGATACAAACATTCTAATACAAACGAAAAATCTAAATTTTCGTTTGTTCAAAATCTTAAATCTTTGAGAATTCATCGGCGATTGCTTTGAATTTTCAACCGAGCTTTGCCTTCAAATGCACACGTGTGTTAATATAAATATGATATAAATTATAGATGTGAAAGTTTGGATGGATGTTTGTTAATCAATAAAGCCAGAACGGCTGAATAGATGAAATTTAGCACAAAGGTAGATTATAGTCAGGAATAGAGCATTGGCTACTTTTTATGCCGGTTAATTGAGTGGTTCATTTTTTTACTAATTAAAAACTAACTTTGGCGTCAAAAAGTTGAAGCCAAATCACGCCATAGATAAGCAAGGCTCCAGTTTTTTTCCCCAACACAAATGAGTTTAGTTTTGGGAGAATTTCAACCGATTATTTCAAATGATTTTATTAATTTTCTTTGTGTTTGATGTAATTAATATCAAATGTTGTCCATTAATTAATCGTTCGGATTCGTTCTGAAGTACTTTTAAATGAAATGAAAACAGAATAAAGAAAATAAAAATTTCTAATCTGCAATGCGCTACCCGAACTGGCTTAGAAAATAAAGACATGCGTTACGCCAACTGGCCAATAAAATTCACTGAAATATTCAGTAAATGTGGATAAAATTATTTCTAAAAATTAGCGTTTAATCGGAAGAGCAAAACTATTTACAGTTTTGTTCCAAATCAATTTACATTGGACAGTAAGAAAAATTAATATTTTGATTAAAAATGTTTTTAAAATATTTGACGTATTTATATTTTTATACATACATTAAATATTTTAAAAACAAATATTTTGTCAAATATTTTAGGGTTATGAATAAAAATTTCATAACCCTAAGTGAATACTTTGCAGAAGTATCTAATGGAATCCACCGTTCTCTGAACAGTAAATATTTTGATGATTCATTTACCTAATTTTCATTTTTGATTCGATGCATATACATCTTAATTTTCATAGCTGTAGATAGTTGTCTCTGCTTTCAAGGGAACGAAAGAATTTTGTAAACCAATATTATTGTATTCATCTTCTTTTCAAACATTTAATATTTCACTTGTTTAAATATACATCATTATGTTTTTGCGAACATAACGATATTGTAAAGAAAGTAATTTTACAATTCATACAAATTACTCAAATATTATTTGATAAAATTATACGAAATTAGAAAAAATAATTGTACAAATAAATTAGTTTATTTAATATTTTATTAGCAACATTATACTCAAATCATCGAGCAGCTAACATTTCACTACTACAGAGCATATTGAAATGAATAGATGTAATACATTCATGAAAACTGTACAAAAACACGTAATATACATTGACATGGTTGTATAGATCAAACAATTAGTTTTAAAAATTTGCGAGAAGCAAAATTTTATGCATAGATATATATGGTGACAGATTATCAGTAGTCTCATTACACTGTTTTAAATGCTTAAAGTATCAGTAGTGCTTTAATGAAACATATTCTACATTATTGTATACATATAAGATAAACTTTTAGTTGTTTAATCAGGAAAAAATGGCAAAGTATATAACAGTTGGCTTATAATAATATTCAATAAGAAATCTATGTATAAATTTAGAATCGTTAAAAATTAGAAGAAAAAAAAAATAGTCTTCTTGTTATTTTAAGTCCTTTAGTTTATTTTTTATTTATTCTCATGAAAATGATGTTTTTTTTTACAATGTAATCAATGTAAACTTTATAAACGATATCATTATAAATTTTTGAATCTTTATCGATAAATGTTTTTATTATTAAACGATTTACTAAGAATTTTTCAGTTTTGCCTTTAAAAATTTAAGTATTGAACACATGAATTAATCATTAATAAAACAGAATTAATTATTAAAACAGGATTTAATTCCGTATTCCAGATAATAAAATTTACTTTTTAATCTTGTACTGTATTAGAAATATATATATTTTAAATATTATATATAATAATGAAAATGAGATCAAGTTAAAAAATTCCATAATACGGCATTTGAATTGAACAAAAAATCATTTCATATGACATGGTTCAGCATGTAGATGCAATAAAACATACGTGTAAATATGTTGTAAATATTATATGTATTTACATATTTATTAAATCGAAAGTAACAGGCTAGTGATTGCTACAATCTGCATAGAAATATTTAAAAAAACGCTAGAATTTCTAAAAAAGGTTATAATTTCATTTTACTGAGATTTGAACAAAAATTCCAAAGTAAAAAAAAATCAAGATCTAAAGATTCAAATGCAATTTGAAAATGTGTTGATATATTTTCACTATTATCACAGCATGTTAAATAAAATACAGCATAAAGTACACCATATAAAAGTTATAGACTGAAATTAAATATAGCCCTAAATGGTTAGACAGTAAAATTTAGTAATTGATAGAAATGATAACTTAGATAAACTTTTTAACTTTTTCATAGATTAAACATTTCATAGACACATATTTATCTATATTCATATTTAATCAATTATATCTAATATATTTTTACACAATACATTTAAGAAATGATGCAGGAATAATAAACATATACAGATTATTCAAATAATGCTGGCATGAATAAATTATTCAGTCCCAGCCAGAATAAAAACATGACTTCATAATAGCAATAAAATTATGTCACTTCACACCATATAACCTTGTTACTATATACAAGTAGCACAGCTTGTGAAACAATATCGTACAATATTGTGTGGTATATTTTTCAATATTTAACAATGTTATACGATATTGTAAATGTTTTTAATATCATCTAATAATGTACAAGTTACGAGTAGAAATGAAGTAATACGATCATACCATACATAATATGACGAATAAAAAAGTGTATCAATAGTCATAAATATTTGGATGGAAAAGATGGCAACACTAATCTTTTTTCTAGTTTCGAAAATACAGGCAACTGATTTATGGGAATTTTGTAACAATTCAGCACAGTTCTTAAAACCATTGTTTTGCTCCTGCATAATTTTTGATGCCAAATTTAAGGATGATAATGTTAAGATAATTTGATTCCAGATTTTGAAAAATAATTTTTGAGGGAATATTCTGTAGAACACGAAAATTATTAAATAATGATTTGCCAGATTTAGCATACAGAATACACGTAACGTATGTAAGCCTTGTTAAATAAAGATTTACCTGAATCTTATTCCTTTAGACGGCTATCTCATTTTGAAAATTTGGTTAATCTTACTATGTTGTTCCATGATCAAAGGGCTAGGTGAGATTTAAGATACTAAAATCATTTACAAACTTCTATGTTACGATATTGTTGCTATTGGTAATAAGCTGGAATCGATGTCGCTATGTTAGGGCTCATAGCCAGATAATATAACCACAAGACAAAAGTGATCACCCAGTCTTGAGGATGTTATCTGGCCGCACTCCTTTAAATGCTGCTTTAAATGTATTTAAAGGAGCTCACTGCTTTAAATGCATTTGGTCCGAAACGGTTATAGTTATTTCAGGCATGGTCATGGTTTGCACCAGATTTCGAAATTACAGCTGTGAAATTATGAATAAAGAAATCTCCATATAAAACAGAGTGATCCTCTTTGAGTACCGATGGTACCAGGTAATCTCAAAACCCTGAAGGATATGATGTTAAAGACTGATAGTTTCATTCCAACTGTTTGAGAATGTGGAGATGGGGAGAAAGGCAGCTATTAACTGCATTGAAAGGAATGTTAGTTCGACCACAACAAATCCTATTGAAATTGCTATGTTCAGTGGTGGCGGGGTGGTTGACTGTAAACAAGAAGAAGGGATCCTCTTTGACTTATCGTATTGCACTCACTAGTGTGAAGGATAAAAGATGACATTTGAAGCACCAAATTTTGTGTTCAAACTTCTGTATTGCACTAACTGAAGGACATTTGATCTCAAACGATCAAGTTTACTTTTATCCGGGATAAATATTAAATTATGGGTGGATCCTGATATCGAATGTACTATCTCTAGGTACTTTTCCGTTATACGAGTGCAACGAAAAAATCGCCAAAAAATGTGAAATTACCTCAAATTTCCCATAATTACACTTGGCGACTTTGTTTGTTTCTTAATTAAACCGTATCTTAAATAATTTCATGACAAATAATTCTTAATTCATGTCTTAAATAATCTTAAATGCAAAATTACGTCAGATTTAACGTCAAATTCACGTAACTCACCAGGAGACTGTTCGTATTCTAATCACATTAGAGACATTTGTTATGTCATTCGCTTCGCCTGGCGACATCACTCGCATTTGGCTTACATTGGCGACATCTTTCACCCGTATAACTAAAAGTACTGATCTGTAGTTCTGAACAGTAGATTCTGCAGTAAGAATGGGATAGCATCCTTTGATTGAGCCTACAACTTCAAAGTTGAAATTTTGTCAGAATTTATCATACCGCAACATGGTAAGGGGGACAAAGATGACATTTGCAATACGTCTTCTATTTTATATCAATTCCAGGGTATCATACACCGAATAATTAAGAATACTTTAAGCCGGATTAAATGGGAGAGCCAAACCTCAAGTTTATGACATGCGGTTATGACCAGAAGACTCAGCAACAGGAACAATGTGGTCCTATTTGACTGGTACAAAATACTAACTATGAACTATTAATGAAATAAAATCACTGATAAGTAAAATAAAAGGGGACAAAAATAAAAACAGTCATCCATGGTTTTGTTGACATTTTTGTTAGGAATCAAAATCTTAATTTTTTCTCTCTCATTCTGAAATTTATGGAAATATTTTAAGGAAAATATTATACATGTTTTCAGGAAAGCTTTGGGTTTAATGCTTCAAAAATTGATCTTATATATATTATAGAAATGTTTGTAAGCCACATTACTGACTCCGCGTCTTGCCCAAAGGCACTCTGAAATAAATACTGAATTATCAGACCACTCCTATAGCAATAATGGCTGGAACTGTGGTTGAGCCCTAAGATCCATCACCGGCTACGGTGCAACCCTCCTCGAAGGAAGTACGTTCCTTCATCGAAGGGAGGAGCCAGATCCTCCTCCTTTAGAGTACCTACCGGGTTGGAGAAATCCAACCACCATGCCGGTAGCTTCTCATCAACAGTTATGAGGTGCATCTCCCCGGGGGTTAAGTTAGATTTGTAAGAAGTGAATTAAAGCTTTATGCAATTGATGTAAAAAAACAACTATAAAACTTGCTTGCTATTTGCCACAAAATTTTTAAATGCAAAATTAAAAGATGATCTAGGTGCATTTTTTGAATTATACTTCTCCACACTTTACGAAATTCTATTCTAAATTTTATTAAATATTCTTAAAAATAACTGGTGGTCATATTTCATCCATTAATTTTTTTTCCCTGAAATCTGTATAAAAGTTTAGATTTTATGCGACAGATATATTTTCCTGTAATTTTAATCAAATTTATAATATATTAAGCTTTAAATAATAAATAACTTCTTTATTCAACTAACATATTTTGAGTAAGTATTTAAGAGTTTAAAGCCGGTGCCAAACGTTCTGAATATAACATAGACAAAATTCATATTATATTGCCATTTATATAAACTTAATTTATTCAAATATCTCATGTAATTATGAACAAATGGTCTTGGAACGGATACTTCGAAGGTTACATTTTTGCCTCAGAGATAATATTTTGTAAATAGGGGACTTGATAATTTCGAAAAAGCGGATGGACTAAACCATAATTGTTTCCTGAGGGGAAATGGATTCACTTCTGTCAGAATGAGAAACGGATGCTTGGAGCAGAGATTTTACAAACGGTGATCTAAAACTTGCGTGCTTGTTTTCGAATGTTTCTCAGAAAAGTTAATGTTTCTATTATTTTTGTTTCCCTTAGTGGAATTTGAAATTTCTAGAACGAGATCTAAAACATAAATTAAGCAGTATGTGTATGTTTGAAACCATTTATGGTAAATTAACATTGTAACGTTACATTTGTCTTTATTTCTATTCCTTTTGTTCCTTACCTGTAAGCTTTGTTCTTGATAAAGGCAGATGTGAAACGTAAGATATATATTATATCTATGCTTGAAACTATTCAATTCGTTGATGATTACAATTCTATGTTATTTTAATGTGCATTTTTGTTCCTTTGGTCTTTCCTTATATACTTTATATTGGTAGAATCAGATCAGATATATGTGTATTTTTATGTTGAAACTGATTTAATTTGTCACAAACTGAAATTTTATGTGATTCTCTAAATGGATCAATTGTAAATTCTCTAAATTGATATATTTAACCAGAAGACTTCGATATAATAGATAATTGGAAGGTTCCAGAGGTGTGAATTTGTAATTACAAGAAGAGCAGCTTTCTAGTTTCCGGTACTACTGTAAAAGAAATTTTAGTTGATTCTCTAAATTGATCAAACGTCAATTCTCTTAATTGATAGATCCAAATAGAAGACTTCGACATAATAGATCTAGGCGATTTAATATTCTGAATCTGTAATTACGAGACAAGTTGCTTTTCAACTTCGGCCGCCCCTACAAAAGGCATTTTAGTTGATTCCCTAAATTGATCAATTGTAAGTTCTCTAAAATGATGTATTCAACCAGAAGAATTTGATTTAGTAAATTTAGAGGATCCAATGATGTAATTTTGGAATTACGAGCGAATTGTTTTCCGGCTTCTGCTACTTCTGTAATTTAGTTGATTCTCTAAAGTGATTAATCGGTGTCCCTCAATTGATAAATTGAACTAGAAAAATTAGATATAATAAAATATTTAAAGGATCAAACAATGTAAATTTGGAATTACGAGAGAAGTTACTTTCCAGCTACTGCTGCAAAAGAAATTTTAGTCGATTCTCTGAATTAATCAATTGCAAATTCTCTAAACTGATGTATTTAACTAGAAGACTCAGACATAATAAATTTAGAGAATCCAATTATGTAAATTTGGAATTACGAGAGAAGTTGCTTTCCAGTTTCTAGCACTACTGTAACAGAAGTTTGAGTCGGTTATTTAAATTGATTAGTCGTAAATTCACCAAACTGACGTATTGAACTTGAAAAATTGGAAAAATATTTAAAGAAGTTATTAATTAATTTGCAATTAAGAGGGAAGTTGCTTGCCAGTTTCTGCCAGTACTATAAAAGATATTTTAGTTTATTCTCTAAATTTATCAATTATAAATTCTCTAAACTGATGCATTTAACTAGAAAAATTCGATGTAATAAAATACTTAACGGATCAAAAGATATATATTTGCATTTACAAGAGAATTGCTGTGCAGTTTCTGCCACTATTGAACATACATTTTAGTTGATTTACCAAATTAATTAATCATCAATTCTTTAAACTATCTAAAAAAGAAAGATGTAGACATTTTAGCTAGAAAAATTCGACATAATAAAATATTTAAGGGATGAAAAGATGTAAATTTAATTTGAATTTACGAGCAACGTTGCTTTCTAGTTTCTGTCACCTTTATAAAAGAAATAATTAATTTTCTTTCCCTCAACAAAATGTTCAACCTAAAATAAAAGCAAAGAACCCTTTTCACTTTATCCCAAACTACAATTAAAAACTTCCTAACCAGACAGAGGGAAAAGTTCTCCTTTTTTTAATATGTCTTTTATATACATCTGTTCTATTCTGAATCGTGCACGGTTTTTTGTTTCCAACTGAGCAGATAGTTTTAAAAAAACTGAGTGAAATTTATTCCATAAATAAATCAACCAAATCTCAGGAAAAGGTTCATTACACAATGTGATTTTTCAAAAGTTTTATCCATAAACTGGTTGAAATAATAGTTAAAAAAGAGTTTCCAGTTTGACGAATGACGCATAGAGAATTTTTCACATTTATTTGTTTGCAACCAATGAATTAAGTAGCCAAAAAGATCAAAGTTTTATAAAACTGTACTTTACTAAACAAATATTGTTTGGCTTTAGTTTCTGTATTATAAAATTCGTTAACATCTTCAAAATTAATCTTTAAATTTCTATTTAAAGAATGCTTTAATATTGCTTTCAGATCAAAGTAAATGTGTATTTTACATCTTAATTTTGGTTCTTTGTTGAATTTAAAAAATCTTGATGTTGAAATTGACGTGAGATCAGATTTATTACTGCTAATTGACCATGGTTTAAGAGTCTGAGAGTGATTAGAAATAATCAAAACATGAGATTAACTCTTTACTTTACATGCTCTCGAGCTTATGTTAACGATCAACTTTTCAATTTTATAAACTTAAATTTAGCCATTTTTACACATTGCAGTTTGGTGCAATAGTTAAATAAAGTTCATAAACATTTAAAGGGCTCTGTGGAAATTTAATTTTAGTTAAGACTATAGAATTTTTCCAAAAAAATCATCTAATTATTGTAAATAAATTGTACTTATTATACCAGATTATTAAAGATTTTTAAAATATTGATATTGATGTGGTATTAATATAAATCCTACGCTAACGATGTTACAAATGCCATCCAATATTGAATGCAAAATCATTGAAATCTTGTCATAGGATTTGGATCTACGCGTTTACAATATCAACAGTCGATCATTCCTGCTCTAAAATGTTCCGGTGGTTGTCGTTCTATTACACCCAAGGCAAAGAAAATTTCGAAAATTTATATTAAATCCATCATCTGTATCTGTTGTAAGATGTAATATCAATCAGGTAAATAATTATTTTGATGTCTCATTTTTTAAAATTAATAAGTTGGAACTAAACATATTATCGTTTTGGCAACAACATTTGCTTTTTATTCCGTCATCAACTTTACTACTCACACAGTCAATGTCGAAACTTTCGCAACATCTTTTAAAAGGTACTTGTCTCTGATTTAACATTTGAATCGAATGTTTGATTCAAAATTCGATATATTGTGCCGTGCTGTAGGTTTATAGAAACTGAATATTAATTATGATCAAAAATTCGTATCCAGTAACTCTTTGGTTAAATGAAATTAGAAAATCTGATTTCACTATTTGGTCAATTAATCCTCTTGCTGATCATCCCAGGATTTCTTCAGGAATGTGTTTTTCTTCCTTTATTGCGGAGCGCAATATGTTTTTTCCCCGTTTAACCATTGAAATATATTATATACAGTATTTGATGTGTTAGTTCACGTTTTGGTCAACAGATGTAGTTTGTTGTTCACTAAATTGCGGCATTTGAAGGCACGTGGCATTACCACTCAAACTTCGCTTTTTGCCACTTTTTTCTTACAGAAAGACGGCTAGAAAACCTTGCAAAGCGTTAGGCAGTGAGACAAAATTGACATGAAGAATATTCTTCCTCTTGCTCCTTAAATTTTATAAATTTAATTTTTTATATTATGCAATAAATAGACATTAACTACAATTCAACAGAAATTTATTAGAAAAATTTTGTTTTGGCGATGGCATCTGAATTTAATTTTTCTGGCAACTTAATTTCTCATGATAAAAATATATTGAAACCTATTTTCTACAAAGAAAAAATGCATTTTTCAATTATTCAATATATATACATATATATAGTCTTAAAATATGCAAAAAATGGACAAATTTTGAAGCAATTTCGGTCCAGAAATTGAGCTGGTTAGGAGGTGGTGAGACGATTAATCAATTTATATATAGATAGAAGTAATAAAATTCTCTTTGGTTAGATATAAAGGGCTTTCTAATTTATTGAAAAATAAATATTTTGTTAAGTTCCATTATTAAATTTTGAATTAGACATTTGTCAATCACGTGTTTTTAATAATCCTGTTAGATAAGTATTTGCTATTAGCTTAGATGCTAAAACATCACAGCTTATTCTTAGTTGTGAAAAGAGGTAATTTAAATTCTCTAATTAAAAATATACTAGGGGACTACAGAAATGATCATCCCTGATAAATATTTATCATGGCGTATAAAAGCTTCAATGACAGAAAAATAAAGATAACATCAAGTGTAATTACTGTAAATAAACACCGATAGACAGCAGATCTCATGGACTACATTAAATGTTCAGAATCTTCAATGACAAATACCGGTAACATCTAGTGTAATTATTGTAAATGAACCCCGATGAACAACAGATCTCATGGACTGCATTAAATGTTCAGAATCTTCAATGACAAATGCCGATAACATCAGTTGTAATTATTGTAAATAAACACCGATAGACAGCAGATCGGAATTTTTTTCTCTAAAAACATCCAGAAATTATCAACAAAAAGTCAGAAATGCACATGAAAAAAATAATGCGTAATAAAAGTAAAAATCAGTTATCGCAAATAAAATCTTTCCATCTTGCATTTGTGACATTAACTTTGAACGACCCATCAACCATAATGAGACTTTCTTACTAAAAGATAATTTATATGTTTCAGTTTCAGAATTAAAGAAAAAAAAGTAAATTTGGCTTATGTATAATTCTTAAATAGTTTCTACTAAATAATATATTTTTATTTTACAAGTAACTTGTAAATCTCACACCAATGAGAGCGAAAAAACAATTATTCAGAGACTTATAATTAATTTTTTGCATCTTAATTTCTGGTTTTGAAACATAAGATTTACATTTTCTGAATAGTTATAACATTTATTTTTTAAGCATTATTTCAATGGAATCATTTATCTCTTAACACAGCTGTATTAATTAAATATTGAGGACGCATTGACCTAATAAAGGTCTTAAATTCATAGCCTGTTGTAAGACAAAGTGCGATTAAAAGTAAGATGACATACACGATGACATTCGTCATGACACTGTGACATGACATAAATTGAGTCACATTCTTCAGGGTTCACAGAGAATATACAAATGAAGAGTAAGTTATACATGAGGAAACTACTTTTTACAGAATTTCACATTTACCAATATCACCTGGAATAAATGTGACAGACTAGAGCATGAATAGTTTGATAGTTTTCGTCATGTTACTTTTATGCATTAAAACCTCTATCTAAAACTTCTTATTCTCTTAGATGCCAAAAAAGACATTAATTGTTCCCATAGACGGTAAAACCTCTGTATAGCAGGATACAGACACAATTTTTTTATAGCAGGTGTCCCTTACAGTTGACACCCGCAGGACACCAGTTGGTCTTGTCTTTCTTAGTATTTAGAAGATAACAGTAGCTGTTTCAACTTTGCATTGGTTTTCTTGGTGTTTGGGAACCTCCTGCAGTCGCAGAACTGCTCTAGAGGGAGGTCGTTTCTTACGATTACTCTCGGACTGGAAGGATGATCCTTCGGAATGCGAAGAGACGTATGTACCAGAAGTTTGAGAAGTTGAGAGACCCCTGCGACACCTGTAGTGGTAATTAGGATTGCGCTGGGCTACAGCACGCATGTAGGCTTTTCTCAATGCCATCTGCACCTGAAATAGAATAAAGGAAATTAAAATATTTCTAAAAGACAAATTTGATTTATTTCCGGAATGATTGACTTCAGTACTATGCAGAATACTGAAATCTATTAATGAATTTTTCCAAGTTATATTTTGTTTATAATGTTTAACCTTCGAGGAGTCATGTAGGATTATTCATCATCTCATTCTTAAAAACAAGCAAGCATTTATTTACCATATTAAATAAAACTCCAAACACTTAGTTTTTAAAATTATTTAATATTACATATAAGAGTTGCAATCTATACTTATAATAAAGCTCAATGAGTGTGTGTGTGTTGGCGCTCTATAGGCCAGACCGTTGGACCTACAGCTACCAAATTTGGTATATGTATGCCTTGGAGGTCGGGAATGTGCACCTCGGAGCCCTTTTTTCGAATTTTTAATTAGAATTAGAATTAATTGAAATTTAAGCAAAATTTCGACGTTTTCCCGCTATAACTTCCGAAAATATTATCGGACAAACATGATTTTGACATCAATTTAAAATGTAAAAAAATAGCTTTCTAATGGTATCAGTTTTTTTTAAATTTATAACGTAAGCTTCTATTTTTAATGAATTAAAAAAGTATTTTAACCATGGTTTTTAGCACGTGACTGGATAAAATAAAAGAATGCGGGAAGTTCGAATAAAAAAAAAACTATCATCGCAAAATAAATCTAAAGTAATGCAACTTTTAGCATGTGACTGGATAAAATAAAAGAAATATAAAATGTGATATTTTCTTAAAAAATAAATGCAAAGCAAAAGTTTCTTTAATCGTTTGCAATATCTAAATAATTTATTCCATAAATCATCTTTATTAACGGTAACCCTGATTGAATTTAGACAGGATATGCATTGAAGTCCCGATTTAATGGCTTATTTCTATAATCGTTTGCAATATCTGTATCATTAATTCAATAATTTTTCCCCTTTTTCGCTTTAAAAAAAAATATATTTAATATTTTGGCATCACCGAAAAAAAACATTTTTAATATTTTGGAAGCATAACCGATAGTTAAAACTGACTGATTTATAAAATTAAAGAATATTATTAGAAAAACGTGTTCTTTTAGAACTTTCATTCCATCATCTTAAAAAAAATATTAATTTCAGGCCAATCAATTCCCGGAATTACTTCAAGGCTAATGAATATATGATTTAATTGAAAATTTTAGAACGCATTACTCATGGCGAACCAGCTGGTCGCCACAGGCGGCTAGTCATAAATAAATTAGAATATACAATATTATTGCAACAAGATATTTCAAAAACTAAATAATCTATTCAGATTAGAAATGCTAATTTATTGTTAGTTTTTAAAGTTCATGAATATTTATCCACCATTCGGTCTCTGTTATCCATATTCTCTTTTCAATGATTATAGTCAAACATCCTATGGAGTTTGATAATTGATGCTCTTCGTTCGATAAATTAAATCAAAATGTTTTGTTGATAGCATGACACTCTGTATTACATTTAGGCACATAGATGGCTTTTGTCTTTAAATAACTATATCACTTTGTAGCAGAACTAAAAAAAATGTTCTATTATTATTAAGTAAATAGTTTTAAATTATATGAAACATAATTTAAAAGGTCATATTTTTATTGCACATGTTTCTTTAAAATTGGTCGACATGATTATATTCAATACATTAATATCCTTGTCTAAATGGATAGGACTAAAAGCTAATAATATTAATTTAGTTAAACCAATCAACTTTTTTGAATTACTTGTAATCATATAAAAAGTTAAAACAAATAATTAAAATAATATAAATTAAGGGATAAATAGCCTATTTTCTGCCTACGCATTGTGAGGCTTCAGGAATTTGTTTCCTTCACACTGTGAGACTTCACCAATTTATTGCCTTCGCATTTTGAGGTTTCAACCATTTATTGTTTTCACATTTTGAGGCTTCAACAATTTGTTTCCATATCATATTGAGGCTTTAACAATTTGTTGCCTTCGTATTTTGAGGTTTCAACAATTTATTGCTTTTATATTTTGAGGCCTCAACAATTTGTTACCTTCATATTTCGAGCTTCAATTATTTTTTGCCTTAAATTATCTAAAACTTCCTAACGAAAATAGGATCGTGTTCTCACATAATAATAGAAGAAATATAATATTTTAAATTTTACTTGCACTATGATATCAAGATATTCTGACTGGTTAACTATAACACAAAGTGACAAAATCGTAAAGCTCGCAACAAAATTAGCAGCCTCCCGATTTGAAAGCTTTCCTACTTATAACATTTTTTGAAAAGAAGAGAAAGGATTAAGATAATTATCTATCTAGAATTCATGAGCATTCTTATAAAACAATTTTGATGTCGGTATATTGAATTTGGTTAGATTTCCCTTATATTTTTAAACACATAGATATTTCAAGAAATTAGGCATCACATTTCTTGAAACTATTCAATGTCAATAGTTGTTAAAGAAGGCTCCTTTAACGTATTTTATTTCGAATACGCTTTTGAATATCTGAATCAATTTTCAATCTATAATTTTTTAAAGTTTTCCGTTTGATAATTTGAATAGATGAATTTTTGTAAAATTCTCAATCTCTAGATAGAAGATTTGTATAGATCAGTTTATTTCTATTTTTAAAATTACTAAAATTATTGATCACGATGACGTCGTGTTTGTGTTTCTTCAGAAATGGGTGATGTAGCTTCTGAGGGTAAGGACCCCTAAGCACCCGAAGGCAGAAGTCTGACTTCTAGATCAAATGAAGGTGAAACGCACACACAGTAGCTCGCACATCCCCTTTTTACAGAGGGGCACATTCACACATCTCACTGACAGAAAACAGAAGAACCATTCCCGGGACGCCTAGATCACGGGGAAGATGCTACCTCTAAGTCAGGACGTCGGCACTAAAGTTACAAAAAAAGTAATAAGTAAATACAAAATAAAATCTAGATTTGGAGAAACTAAATATTATCACGGAATTTCTAAGTTACGAAAAAAATGTTACCAAAACTTTTCGAAAAGTAAAGCAAAACATATAAAATCAATTCTATTTGCCTCAAACTGGTTGAAAAAAATGTTATTTTTTAACTCTTACAAAAATCAAATATCTGGGAAACAAAAGATATGCAACGAAAACCCTTTATGGAATGGGATGTTTTCACTTTTGGTTTTTGGCGTTTATAAATTTAAAAAAAAAAAACGTTCTTTATTTGTCTTTTTTGAAGTAAATATTTATGAAACAAATCTGTTAAATCTACGTAAAGTCATGAATTCTTTTGAAAGTGTTATTCGTTTTTGTTTCGTAGAAAGGTTTTGCGAGTTTGATTTTCTGAATGGTTTTGTTCACCAATTTAGAAATTTTCAGAAAAAGAATTAAACTTAAGTTTTGAATTCTTTACATAAAAAAATAATAAAAAAAATTCTAACATAGAATAAAGAAAACTTTGAAAAGTCAGAAATCTGCACATCTTGTTGGAATAATAAAATTAAAAACTTTTCATGATTTTATCTCATTAGATCTTGGTAAACAAATAAACAAACAAATAAAATATATAGAACTACTAAAAATGCATACTTACATCGGCATTCATAAAACAGTATAAAACAGACACAAAAAGCCCCTAAAAATAAAAAAAATTATTGTATTTAAACATAATTAGAAAATGAATATACCTTTCTATACAAAAAACTGTAACATATGTGAAGCAGAAATTGCTCTTATTATTTATTATTGAATAGCAGCAGTTAAATTCAAACGAACTGCCAAAGGAAAGTTTGAAACTTTTCAGTTTTTAAAAACTTTATTTAATTTGATCTTTATTTGTCTAATTAAGCAGCTTCAAGACATTATTCGAAATTTTTCTGAGAAGAATCGTCTGCTTATCGAATCGCCATGCCATCAAAAACTTCATTCATATCAGTAAAAAAAAATGTAAAAGTATATCTGTAAAATATGTAAAAATATGCAAATATGTATAAATTCGAAAGTTTAGAGATAGGCGTCAAACAGAGTTTAATTAGGGTTAAAATAGGTTTATATGTTGCTAGGTTAATAATTGTTAAGTCTTGCCTTATGAAATTGACATTCATATTTTTCAAAATTATTATCTCGCAAAAATAATTACAATATTATCGTAAAACTCAAAAAGTTATCTTCTTAATTATATATATTCATTATATTCAAATTTATCCATAAAAACTCTCAATCGCCTGTGAATGTTAAAACTAATATTTTAAAAAGAGGGTAGGGGGCATTAGCTACGAATTAAACTTTCATTTCCATTTCAATTTCGTTGCACATGCAGTTTTTAATTTGCACACACAGTAATTTATATTAGACTGATTAAATTAAAGTTATTCTTCCAATTGTATTAAATAACAAGGTGAAATTTAAAATTGAAGTCTGGCCGAAAAAGCTGCTTGCCAAAGGCGAATATTAAACAATAATAGTAAAGACACCAAAGGATATCATAGCGTGACGCATCTGGTATTAAACCAAAACAATATTTCAAAACGATGAATAAATATTTTATTTTAAAAATTTTAAATAAATAAATAAATATTAAATTAAATAAATAAATATTTTATTTTGAAAAAAAAAAGTAATTCTTTTAGAGTTTGAGAAATTTTTCACTGTTTACTTGAATTCCTAAATAGTTGTCACTTTATTGCCTCTAGATATCCCATGTTCTTTAAAATTACATATTTATATTCATTTTAAAATAAAATAAACCAAACTGGTGTGAAAAATTGTAGCATAATTAGTCTATTTATATCTTAAAAAGAGAAAAAAAAAATACAACAAAGAAGTATTGCTTCTCATGAATTCAATCAGATAAAAATGTAAATTATTAAAAACATATTATTATTAGTTTTTACACCTAATAGCATTACCAAAAAAATGTAAAATTAATTAATTTTTCTTATCACGTAAGACATAATTTTTACTCAACTCAATTATTTTTCAATGACCAGTTTTGAAGAAATTTCAAGATTTTCCACGCTTTAGTAATTAATATGTATCCAACAATAGAATTACCCTTTTATCTATCCCTAACAGATACAAAAGTTTCTTGTATTTCTCCATCATTTCACGCTTACCTGCGACGACTTGACAAAGGCGTTCACGATCATGTATGCCTCCTCCAGAGTTCCGTTATCTTTTGGATTGATGCAAAAAAGCAAATGGGGAATTCCGAGCAACGGAAACAAAAGAGCAGTGGCTTTCATAGCTTTTCTGAAAAAAATTGAAATAAATAGATCTTTAATAATCAGCCTTAAACGTTTGAAAAATGCTGCTTGGTATAAAAATAAACTTTAAAATAGCTAAGTATTAAACAGTAAAAAATAAATAATAAATTGTGTTGTTTAGAATAATAATTCTTACATTGAAATATCTATACTATAATTAGTATTAAATATTAACGATAAATTCCATTTAGAATTTTTATATATCTATACGATAATTACCATTAAAGATAAATTATATTTGGTATTTTTAAAAAAAATATTTATGTAGTGCGGGTAAATTTGCCCTAGACATTAACATAATTAATTTAGAACAATTACATAAATTTAGAACAATTACATTAATAATTAGACATTAACATAATAATAACCATCTCACATCGGAACTAGCCCATTCCATGATATCGAGAAAAGGTTTTATTAAAGCAAACATAGACCTTCATAGCCAGAACACATCTGCCATTTTTTTTTGTTTCGAATTCAGAATTCGTTTTCACAAAAAGTGTTTAAAAAAGAATAACCAAGAGGATACAGAAGAAAAAGATTGATTCTTCAAGAACAAATAGTTCTTTTTGCTTCTTAAAGAATACCACTTCTCTGAGCTCTGATTGAATACAAATTATTTACAAAAAAATACAATACTACTTATCAAATTAAATATACATGAAATGATCAAAACTTTAAAAGAAACCAAAGTTGGTGTTGCCACCACTTTTTAAAATATAAATTTACAATAATAAATAATAATAATAGATTAAGAAACAAAAATCGTTCTGCAGTGGAGAGCCGCTACATCTATACGATAATTAGTATTAAATAATAAAGATAAATTGTATTTAGAATTTAAAAAAAAATTGAAATATCTATACGATAATTAGCATTAAATATTAGATATAAATTGTATTTAGAATAAACAAAAATTGAAATATTTATTCGATAATTAGCATGAAATATTAAAGTTAAATTTTGCTTAGGATAAAAATTATTTGAAAAATCCAATCAATAATTAGATTTAAATATTAGAAGAATGTTTTTTAGAATATGGAAAGACAATTAGAAGTATGGATTGGAATAATATTACTTTGATTGTTGTATTTTCTTTTTAATCTTTACTTTATAATTTGGTTTTTATATAAATAAACTATAGAATCGATGTCAAATCTTGAATATTAGAAGAAAGGTGTTTAGAAAAAATATTAGAAACAAGAATAAATTTAAAAATACTAAAAAACAGATTTTATTGCTTTGATTGTTTTTTTGTTTTTCAGTCTTTAATTTATAATTTATCTTTGTTATTCAATCAATAATTTGTCTTAAATATTTGAAAAAAGTTGTTTATAATAAGTAAATCCAAAATCAAGAATGAATTTATAAAGAAGTAAATTTTATTATATTAATTTTTTTTCTAATTTTTAATGTTTAATTTATAATGAATTTTTGTTATAAATAAATTACTTATTATGGTATAAACTATTAAAAATTGATTTTTTTAGTTATTACCAGTTGGTGCCACAATAGTATTTATAACTGTTATTATTATTTTTACTTTTATATCTTTAGTTTAGAATTTAGTTTTGTTAGTAATAAACTACTCAAGTCCTTATGGTACAAGCTAAAAATAAATTTTCTCAAAATTTTATAAACAGATTGAACCGCAGTTGTTTTTATTACTTTGATTAATATTTTTTTCTATTTAATATTTAAATTATAATTTAGTTTTGTATAAATAAATTACTCAAATCATTATAGTATAAACTATCAGAAATAAATTTTTTCTGAAATTTATCACCAGATATAGTCACAGTAGATTTTATTACTTTCATTACCTATTTTTTTATTCTTTAATTTATTACTTTTGTTATAAATAAACTATTCAAATCATTAAGGTACAAACTATTGAAAATAATTTATTTCCTAAAATTTATTACCAGATGGAGCCACAATAGTTTTTAATTGAGTTTTATTTATTTATTTATTTATTGCTTTTTATTCTTTAATTTATATTTTTTTTGTTATTAATAAACTAATCAAATCATTATTGTATAAACTATTACAAAACAATTCTTTCAGAATTTATAACCAGGTGTTCCCACCCTTATGGAATCAAAATTTAATTCAATTAAAAAATTAATAAATTACTCCGCTTAGATCATTAATGTTTTTATTTTATTTAAAGAGTGCAAACATAATATCTCTTGCTTTCGAAAATGTTATTTCATAGTACGGTTACGATGAAAATGTTTTGTTTGGTATTGTTATCAGTGTGGTATTGATTAAATAACTGTAGAATCAATTAGACTGTAAAATAAATTAAATGCAACGCTAACTGGATAATATACTAGATTATGAATTATTTCATCATTTGGACTTATAAATAATGAATTTCAATCTGTGGAACTTATCGAAGAGCCAATAAATGGGATATTTCAAAGCCTATTACAGAACAATTGATGTCCATATATTTCGTATTTGTAAAAAGCATTTAAAGTTGTGAATGCATTTTTTTCATTATTCATTATGATTTGTAATATTTGTAGCCTTTGGCTCAGTTTATAACAGAAATGTATATTGAAGCAATGAGAGAATGAAGTGATTCAAGCGGCAGACATTATTAATTTCTATTCTAAATCATATCTTTAAAGAAGTTTAAGTCGAGAAAAACAAAAACTGAGTGAGTATGTATTGTTAATATTAATCTGTATATATACTAACCCAACACTATCAGCTATAAAATGGTTTTTAAAATAGAGTTGCTAATTTTACTCCATAAATGGTACCAAATTCAAATCTTGCGTTAATTTCGGGATATACTTAGCATTCTCATCAACAGCATATAGCTGATAGATATCAATTTTTGATTAATTTTTGAAATCCTAAAATTCAGTTGATATTGTAATGTCTTGATCTCTACCGATCAAATAAGAGAGTGCAATTTCTGACAAATAATTTATTTATAACCATGTATATTTACAGAAGAATAATTAGTTTTAATCTATGTTAAGCATTTGCTATGAACACAACAGACATACATTGAAGGTCTATATCGAAAAGAGCTCATGAAAACAGTTCTACATTGATACGGAGAACAACTCCACAAGAGCCTAGCAGGGTGTTAGCCAGAACCTCTACCAGGGTTCGAAATACAAAGGTCTATATTCTTCTTCCAAAGCAAGACCTGCTCTTTATTGATGACCAAAGCCAGCCTCCTTAATCTCTATTCGTTTACGTCAGTTCTCCATTGGCCAATCATCCAACAAAAATTACCCTCAATAGGGGCACCAATATTTCGTAGCATGGAATTGTCCATCAGTGATGCTTCCTAGCAAGTGACCGCTTTGGAACACGTGTCAGTGATATACCTTCACAAAGGGATCGACCGAAATCCAGCTGTTGGACGCTCTTTTCCTTTGAAGACGCAACATGCTTCATTCCCACGATGGAATTCATGGGTAGTCTAATGACCAGATGTGAACAGTCGGGGATAAAAAGGTTCACCATCTCGAAATCTGGTGGCTTTTAACAATGGAGGGTGTTTACCGATGGTGGATAGTTGTCATGAAATGCCATTAATCTTGAATGGAGCAGGATAACTTTGCAATATGAAAGGATTTTATAGAATACTCTGTTATTACTTTAATAATAATCATATAATGAAAGATTTCATGATCAAAATATCAAAATTCATGAACTTCTAGAGCAATGTCAAATTCTGAAATTACTCATATTTTATGTTTCTTTTACAAGAGGAAAAAGGTTTTCAGTTCCAATAATTTTTAAAATATTAATTAAGAAATAATTATAAATGATAACCATCGGGTGGAATATCTATCTCAAATATTCTTGTCCGCTCTCCATTTAAAATCTTATCTGGTATTCCCCCACATAAAATTCAGGATCCTGGATGAGGCCACAAATATGCCTCTCTTAAAATCACTGGACAATAGTCATAAAATTTGATTTTTATCATGAAAATAACCCTTTTATTGAATCTGTTAAAGAGATATATAATATTTAACGGTTAGTGATTCAGCCGTTTAACATTAGAGTAATTGCAGTGGAAATGGCAATGAATAAAAATCTCCAAAGATTGGATTGGACAAAAGGAAAAGTTCAAATTAAACATAATTTATTACGAGGAAATTAAAAACAATACTTGATTAACTATTTACAAATATGACGGAAAACCCTATAAATACAAAGACGGTCGTTACAGGACGTAAGACCACCACCACCATTACAAACATAATCCTACGTATTTATATCATGCTTTATCTCTTATATTTGCATATCGAGTTAAATAAATGCCAGATACGATACCGATAAATAATTATATGCTAAATGTCAAGTGAAGTGATTTACTTTAAATAAAGACGCACAATAGCTCGGTTCAAATGCATTTGAATCGTTTTAGAATAAAGTATGAGAGACAAAAGAATTTGAAATTTAAGACCTTAGTGCCGAAATTTCTTAGCAGAATCTATCATAGGAATATATATATTGAACGTTTTTCTGCCGATTGAATAAAGTCAAAAATTGACTAATTACGATTTTAGGAATTCAGCGTTTTTTCTAAATCTATCGTAAGAATATGCATTTTGAACCTTTTCACGACAGTTTAAAACCAGAATTTGATACAATATAGTTTTAGTCATAAGATAACATATCAAATTGCATTGATTTCAATTATTGCTCTCACGTGTTATTGCCGTTAAGTAAAAATATGGACTGGCAGACAATTTATTTTTTATTTTTTATTTTAGTTTTATTAACGTCCCGTTTTAAAGCAATACTAAGACTATTTCGGGACAGACCTCATAAGTTTGAAACACTGTAAGATGACGAGGTTGCCACTATTCTCTTGTCTAATTTTCAAACCACCTGACATTCCCTTCTCCAAACCTCCACACCATACCAGTGAGAGGACGTTTGACCCTGAGGGATTTAACGTTCAGCAGACCCCCATACAAGACAGTTCTGAGGCTTCCTGGAATAGGGGTAGCTTATTTTCCCCTTGATCTGGGCGTCCCGATTAGGGCATGGTTGTTATTCTGTGTTCTATCTGTGAGTAGTGTTAATGTGTCCCCCTGTAAAAAGGAACTGTGCAAGCGAATGTGAAGCATGAAGTAGCTGAATCGTACTCTTGACCTTTATTGGTGCTACTGAAAAAAAGGGTGCTAAATTAGGCTGTAATAGCTGACAATTATAGGTCAGCAGGCTTGTAAAGTGCCATGGGTTACAACAACAGGACGGTTCTTCTGTGGAATCGGTTCTCGAATCTAAAACCCTCCGTTTCCGATGCCGAGATCTTACTACCATGCCACCGCAGCACCTCGAGTGATTTGTCTGTCTAAGCACCTAACCTTGTCTGTCAGTACCTGACAGACAATCAGTGGAATTTGAAGGATTTTACTCAAAGTTTGAAAAGAATATACAAGATGTGACTAAAAATTACGATGAATCAGAACATAAAACAAATAATAATAACAAAATATTTTTATTCTCTTTCAAAGTAACATCTATTAATCTCCACAACATTTTTGAGGTCTTTGTTATTCTTGTTGTTATCCACGGCACTTTACAAGCCCGCCGACGGATAGTTTTCAGCCATTACAGCCTAATTTAACGTCCCTTGTTTTTTCAGCAGCGCCAACTAGGGTCAAGAGTACGACTTAGCTATTTTAGACATCATATTCGCTTGCACAACTCCTTTTTACAGGGGGGGGGGGCTGTACATTCACACAATTCACATACAGAACACAGAGGGGCAACCATGCCCGAACCGGGACTCGAGCCAACGACGCCCAGATCACGGGGAAGACACGCTACCTCTATACCAGGACGCTGGCTTTTGAGACCGTTGAAAGAAATGTTGATATGAGTCAGCGAATGTTGTCAGATGTATGCAAAACGGGCCCATCAAGATCCCTTTGACTTGAGGAAGCAAAAAGAAGACCGCAGGTGTCAGATTAGGTGAGAACGGTGGGTACGCAAAAACTGTTACAAGGTTTGTGGCCAAGAAATTGCGTACTCTGATGGTAGTATGGGGAGTAGGCATTGAGATGCAAAAGATTCCACTTATCAGTGTTCTACAAATTTGAGCGAAAACGTTGGGTGAGTAGCAGTAACGTTTTCCCCCAATTTGTAATAAAACTTCATGTAAATCCTTTGCTCCAGTTCAATTTGACGTAAATTTTCGCTCACATACTGTTCACCTGCCTGTAGCAGAATAATTTGCTTTAATTTCCAGCCCTCATTGATGAATAGTGGGTTTCTATAGGTCCCTCCCTGCTCATGCACCTTCTTCTTCTTCTTCTTGACCACCCCGCCACCACTTAACGTAGCAGCATCGACAAGATTTGTTGTGGCCGACTGCTGTCTTTATTATTAGCCATCCTTACATAGACCTATCCGTTAAACTTACATTATCTTCCAGGTAGTTAGTAGCTCTCCTTCTTCCTCACCTTCACACTCTCAAACAGCTAGTAAAAAACTGTCAATATTTGACATCATGTTGGAGGCACATGCATCTGGCCGTACTTTCCACTCACTTTGCTTTGGAGGTATTCATTCATTCACCGATGTACCTTGTATATTTTAGATACTAAACCTCCCAGGTAGGACTGTCTATTGCACTATATTGTACAATATTTTGCGATATTATATGATATTAAACAATATTGTGAATATTGATCAAGGTCATACAATATTGTACAACATTTGTGTGCTTGTAGGGCTGTGTATCTAATTTTATTTGGCTAGCTCTTTGAACTTTAAATTTATCGATATCACTTGTAACAAAACAAACTTAGAGTAAATGGATTTCGTTTAAATTGTAACTGAAATGTACAGATTTGATTGTAAGCATACATACGAAATTTTATCTATCTTGCTCGAGGAACTTTTAAGCTATCTTTTTCACAGACAGACATGATGCCAAAAATGTATGTTTCGGATTCAGGGAAGTATGAAACATCCTTTAATCTGGGGTTCGAATTTTTTTGGGATTAAAATATGTCCTCCATATTTCATACTAGCTATTCCCCGTAACTCTGTTCGCGTGGAAATTTTGATATATATGTACGAAAAACTGTCAAATAATGACAAATTAAAAAACCCTAACCTATAAATGATACATTAAAAATTTAAATATATACAAAAAATATGTAACAAATATAATTTAATAACAAAAACACTCAAATAAAGTAAAAACCGTGTATTTACATTGTTCAGGCGCGATATTTCAATGCCAATTGGTATAACGCACATATCTGACTTTCCCACGCCAGAAATTTTTTATTTCATTTATTCTGTTCTATCTTATACTATAATACGAGGAATGGTTGCCAAGTCGAAAATCGTCCCAGAATTAATAAACTCCGGTAAACTTGGGGGTCTAGGGTTTTTGGCCACGAGGAATCGATTGGCGCCGGTTTTGAAGCGCTACGGTCGAGCAGTTCGGAGTTACAGATAGGATATTTTCAAACTTTATTAGTTCGCCATAATGGCTAATAGGTTTCAAGCGGTAACGTGCTGCCATCTATAGCCAATATGGCGACTAATAAAGTTTCCAGAAGAAGATCCGGAACTCAAGGAACTGATCTCGAAATGAATGATCCATAACCCGTGTGGTGATATGAACCCAAGCGCTTCGTGCATGGTCAGCAAATATGGAAGAGACCAGTGCAGATGGGGATTTCCAATGGAACATCAAGACATGACATCACTGGTGGACGATGAAAAGCCGAGGTTTAACCGGCTATCTTTTCATCAATGGTTTCACAAATTTTCTTATGGCATGTATTGTTTTGATAAATCACAATTGAAAATTTAAATCTTCGAGTTAGATTCAATACCTGTTTTCTCCGAGCGGAGCTCGGTCACCCGCTGGTTTTAATTTAAAAGGAATCCTTCTGAATGAATCCGACAGAGCAATTCATTAATAACATTTGAATTTCATTGAATTTTAAATTCATCAAACGCTAAGAAAATAAATAGAATTGTTTGAAATAATCTTCTGAAATTCTTCTAAGCCTAATCTCAATTCAGTTGGGGAAAAAAAAAAACACAGGAACCTTATTCATGTTTGTCGGGATTTGCCCTTAGCCTTTTGGCGCGAAAGTTAGTTTTAAATTAATAAAAAATTAACCACTCAATTAACTGGAATAAAAAGTAACCTATTTTCTATTCCTGACTATACCCTATCTTTAAGCTATATTTCATCCAATTCCGTTCAGCCATTCTGGCGTGATACACTAACAAACATCCATCCATCAATCCAAACATCCAAACTTTCACATTTATAATATTAGCATAGATGCGTGAAAATAAAAAGGAGTTTCAGTAGAAAAACGAATTTTATCTTGGAAAGGTCACCCCAGAAACAAGCTTAAATTTTAATGGATTGCAATACTTTTATAGCAGTGATACTGCATATGCCTTGGGGCAAAATAATGGAACTGCTTGCGTGTTTCATATTTTATTAATGAAAATTTAAAAGCCATCGAAATATAAATCGATTGCTTCCATGATATTATCGCCAACAAAAATATGAATCTCCGGAATTCTTTTGCATATCACGACATGCAAATATAGGAGAAACTATTTTCCGAGAAACACCCACTCACATACAGTAAAAAGTCGATCAAATTGCTTCTGAAATTATGGACACGCCATGAAAACTCACGGTTGCTTTACAACACTCATATTTAATAACTAAAATTAGCAAACAGATTTTACAGTAAAAGTGACATTTACAGCTAAATAGTAGAATCGTATCTTTCATTAATATACTTCAACAATATTTTTAAAAGCTTGCGAGATCAGTAACAAAATATTATTGGAAATAAATATGAACCAGAAGGTGTGGTCTCCTTAAAAGCTTCTCGCATTTTCTATAATAAAGGTGTTATTAGTTATCTTCTTTAAATCGTTCAAAATTATTCGAAAAGTTAGCGGTAATAATTTACTGGTGAAAATAAATATTAATGACAATAAAACGTTTTTTAAAAATTCTTAATGAATTTTCTTATTTGATTAACTTATTGTTAATTATTCATTGTAAATTATAAACTTTTTGATGATTGATTAAAATTTAAAATGTTTCACACACCAAATATATTGTTAAAAATGAATTAAATTTAAACTTTTGACATTTATTGCAAATAAGCTCATGTTCATTATTTCAGAAGCTTTGTATTTTAATAGTTATTTATTTTTCTATTTTTAGCAGTCGTTGTCTGCATATAAAAACCCTTAAAATGTCTCTTAGCTTGTTCCTTCTTCGAGACATGTGCTAATTGATTAAAAAATTAAATTGTAACGGTATGTTTGATTTACAGAATTTGAAGAATGCTGTATATTTAAAAGAATAATAATAAATGATTTGTTCAACTCTTTGATACAATTTCTATCATCGGCATCGATTAAAATTACCTTAATACTGCTTTAATGTAACTCGAAATGGAAGATAATATCGGACATTAATATCAAAAGAATATTTTTTTGTTGATGTAAATTGAATTTTAAAAAAATCAGAAGCAGGTATCTATTCAAATTAATTTATTTAGCTTAAATGATAATGCAGAATGGATTCAGTAATATGAAAAATTTCCATCAATAGAGAGCAAATAAAAATGAATTACGAAAAATTTAATCTTTATTAGGGTACAAAAAGCAATAATTAGATCTAAATTATTTGTCCTCTTCTTGGATGTTCTTGTATTTTGACGATATTTGTATTTTAATATTATCTCTTTTATAATGCTTTTGTGTATTGTTCCAGTGTATTTTGTAATGATTTTATATTACACTATTGTATGTGGCAATAACTTTCTTTCTAATGTCATTAAATTTGTCTCTTTGTGAATGGCAGTGTTGTAGCAAAAAGAATTCAGTATCCATGGTCACACTGTTCTGCAGGCCCATTTTTCTGGAGTAATCTTCTTAAATGTGGAAATAAATTGCTGTGGAGCAAAAACTTTATTTTTTATTATTTTGGTTCCAAACTTTATTTTTTAATTAATTTTTACACTATTTTTATGCTGTTTTCGTTTATATTATTAACTTTTTAAATGAATTTTTGTATCATTTAGGCCAAGTATTATTTAAAACGTTACTGAACATTATAATCAATATTTATTTATTACTAGACGGCGCCATGCATATGGAAATGTTTAAAAAAAAGCGAAGAAGAATCTATACTCTGTTTGGATGTATTTGTATTTTAATGTTATTTGTATTTTAATAATATTTCTTTTATTATGTTTTTGTGTATTTTAATATTTATAGTGTATTTTTTATTATTTTATATTATATTATAGTATCTGGCAACACGTTTTATTCCTAATGCCATTGAATTTGTCTGTTTGTGAAAAAAAGAGACAAATTTAATTTTTTTTCAAAAAGGGACAAATTCAAAGTGACAAATAATGTGTTTGTTTGTAGTAAAAAGAATTATGTCTAAATTGCCACTTTACAATAAACTGTTGTTTAAGCGAGAATTCTCGTATTCAGTCCAAAGTGAGTATATATTATTCGATTATTTAATATTTAATTAATAATATGATTTATTTTATTTTAATTAATTTATTCTTTGATTATTTACATCATCTATTTAATATTTATAATTTATTTTTTAATTTTAATTATTAAATAATTTTATATTTATTTACTTTTTATAATATTCAAATTTCATTTTTAATTATTTTTTTACATTATTTTATTTTTATTAACTTTTTTACACTATTTTTATGTTATTTACTATTTAACTATTTTTATACTATGCAATATAATATTAAAATTTTTTATTCATTTTTTTACTACTTAGGCTTAACATCATTCCAAACATTACATAATATTTTTTTCGCTATATTTATTATTATTCATTATCAGATGGCGCCATAAAAGTAGAATCAAAATTAAAAATTTCATTACATGAAATTGTGAATTAAAAAAAACAATTAAGAATATATAAAAAAAATGTCAAATTAGAAAATCAGAAAACACAGGAGAAGAGTGTTCCCAAAATACCATAAATATTTCGATTCCAAAAAAAGAAAGAATCGATGAAATATGCAAAAATAAAACACGTCTGCATTCAGAATTCTTGAAATCTAATAACATGGCTCTGATTTATATCATTTTATAACAGGAAAGAAAGAATATCGTACATTAAACATTTATATGCATAAATATACCATTCCCAGATGAAAGTGTGTCATCATAGATGAAATCATCGAAGTCAAGATAGATTGCCATGGATTACAAAACAGAAAATGTATTTCCTGTATAAATGGGTTGAACATCAAATCATATTATTTGAATATTTGTTCAAAATGTTTGTCATTTAATAAAGATGATTCCTCAAAAGAGATCTGAATCGACGAGTTATAAAGATAAGGCAAAAATTCACCCATGGATGAATCTACGAATAAAATGCATTTTATCTTTTAAAGATGAATAACGCTTACATTCAATGTTGAATGTTAAATTTTCTGTTCTTTATTTATAGGTCACTTTCAGAATTAAAGTGCATGTGCTTAAAATTTAATTTCAAAGAAAATACTTCTAGAAAATTAACAGTATATGATACGTATATGAATTAGATTTCAAAAAAATCGATTCACAGTAAAAAAAAAAAAAGGTTCATATTTTCAGCATCATTGACCGAATTTGTTGCAGGTTAAATTCGGGTAATAAAACAGACATAAAAACTGTGAAGGAGCGTTTTATGGATTGAATAAAATTTAATAACTATTTTAAAGCGGATATAAATTGTGAGTGGTTAATTTCTATTTTAAGAGGCCAATGAACTTTTCAACATTTTTTTTCTCACATTTGATGATGACTTTACAATTACAACCAAGACCTTAAAGTTTATTTCGAATTTTATTAAGTAAAATGTTTTGCTGAAACACCATTGGAGGCAACATACCACTAAGGATCAATGTGATCTAAAGAGACCTATTATGAAATACACCAACAGTATTAGTCTACCAAAATCTTTCTTGCATATCAATTAATAAAAGTGTGCCTTCCTTTAAATAAAGGTATGAAATTGTGAACCTTAGTCAAGGTTATGTGTTTCATGATCTCTCAGATTTTTATTTTTAAAGGTCATGCGCATGAGAGTTTTGCGCTTCGTAGTATTGTAAAAAAAATCACACTTTTAGGAATAACCTTTTACAAAATTATAATTTTAGCAATAAAATGGTATACTAAATTTCGTTTATCAAAGGGGTTGCATTTTTGTATCACCTCGTTTACATACATGAGTATGAATTAACTGCCAAACAGTCACATATTAGATAGATTTTATTCAAAATGAATATTTAGAATTTGATAAGAATCTATATTTTACATTCTATGGGTTTGTATCATAACTTCATAAATTCGATCTATCTGTTGGATGTATAATCTGCTTACCTACTCTGCTTATTTTCAACAGATGGCACTTTTAGTATTGTATGCCCGGAAAGGAAACTGATAAAATTGTATTTGAGAGATCTCATAATAAATTTTAAAAATAAGTATGTGAATTCTGGTAAATACTAAAAAACAACAACTTATTTTTATAGTTTAGAAAACATGCCACCTTTGTGACAAACAAACAACAATTGTGGATGACCTCTCGCTCAATTTTATTGCAAAGTAAAATGCTGAAGAATTGCATCGGTTGCTATCGGATATTTTTGTGGAACATGTCCCGGCGAATACTAGTTGCAAATAATGACTTTGGTGATTTAAACACTATGATCTTAGTGCAAATGACAAAGGGACCAATAAAGCCTTAAGAAATCCAAAATGTGGATTTGGACATATTAGTTAACTAAAACATCAATGGTTAACATAGCAAACAGCAGTTGATTAGTTTATACGAAGCACTGGAGGAAAAAAAAATTCTTGAACATAGAAAATGTATATTGTCTTTACAAAGTTGTTTTTATACACTACAAACTCTATCATATTTTTCAAAGTAGTGAAAGAAATTTTAGAATCCCTTTACTGAAATGCGCTGTCGAATCCAACATACTCACCAGTTGGTGCTCTTTCAGATTTCTAAAAAACACTACCCGGGAACGAATAATTAAGACAATCTATGATAAAGATAGCTGCAAAATTACTCAATAGGAAAATAGAAACGTCACGTTTCCTAAAGAAAGAAATTTCAACCTTATCAATGTTAAAACTATTTTTAAAACCTTGGGAAGGCACAGTTGATATAGGTCATTTTCAGCCTTCATTGTCTGCAATCAAGGCGAAACAGGAGCAACAGTTGAGAAATGAGATTTTGCATAACTGAGAGCGTTTTCACCGACATTTGGATTCTGCGTGACAGCCGAAATTCCATTCAGCCTTTATCTGAAGGGTGGATGCATGAAGACGGCACGGATAAGAACATCGTCCACCTTTTGAATCGCTTGATTACCAATGTCAAGATCACCTTTCATTGGGTTCCGTGGCATGTGAATGTTTACGGAAATAAAATTGCTGATGGTCTGGTCCGAGAGGGCAGCCATAAGGATACTGCTCATGGTGACTGCCTTACTTTTACAGAAATCACCACTTGGGTCAAGTAAAACATCTATTCTTCTTGGAGGAGGACCTCAGTGCATAAATGGAATGCTGGAAGTCGCCGTGGATCTGTTTTAGTTGGGGTTGGCTACAAGTGCAATCAGACAACTCTCGCTAGATTTCGAAGTGAACATACTCGTGTGCAGCGTCATGTGACGTGCTGCAAAGTTTATCCCATGTGTCCAAAATGCAATGCGACTCAAGCTGCTCCTGCTCACATTTTGGCCTGCATCGGTTTCCATAAAAGCCAGCTGTTCCTGCGTCCTGAGGCAGTACTACATTGTTTGAAGGCATTCGGGCTGATGGACCTGGTTTGATGTGACTGCCAACCAGGTGAGATAAGCCACAACAGCATAGTACACAATTACTACACTATGTACTTTGAAAACATAGATTTCAATTATAATGTTCCCATTTTGCAACTTCTTATTTTACTAAGGACAGTGGTGGCCTGGTTATTATTTCTTGGCATCAGAAACGGAGGATTTCGGGTTCGAGACCTGATTCCACCGAAGAACTGTCGTGTAACCGAATTTGGAGCACGTTAAACCCGACCGGGTCAAACTTTCTCGCTTTAATGTGTTGTGAAAGTTTGGAGATGAGGGTGCTAGCACAGGTATCGTCCTCGTCCTCTCACCGTGGTTCTAAATTAAGAGGTCTGTCCCAAAACAGCCGTAATGTTGCTTTGAAACGGAGGCAATAATGTAACTAAACCTTATATAAATATTTACAAAGAGAGGAAACTAAAATTTAGTAGATTCGGTATGAAACTGAAGTTTTATTCTAATCTAGAAAAGCAAATTGTTGAATTTTAATTGCATTATTAAAAAATGCTTTCAAATGCAACTGTTACCATACAAAGAGAACATTCGACAAACGTCACATCAAAGCTGAATTATAGATGAAACAATATTAAATGAAATTAATTAAATCTAAAACGAAAGAGGAATAATTTTTTAATTTATCTTTTTAATTTGAATTTTAATTAATTCTTTCAACTGGTTTGTCTTTATAAAATATAGAGAAAAAAATTAGGTATAAAAATTAATTATTTATGCTTCTTATAATGTAATTTCATTCGCATTCGACAAATTTTATTTTTCAAACTGAATTATTAATGCTGTTTTCAGTTTTTCCTTTTGTGCAATAAGTAATTACAGATATCAAGCTATTGCAACAAATGTATTTTTTCCACGTTTTCAATCTGCCTTTTTTACAATTTCAATATTATTAGTTATCTTTTTTTAAATAAAAAAAACCGAAAGCGATATTTTTCCCAATTACTCTACGGACTTTGAAATCATAGAAAAAGAAATGGATTGGAATAAATGAGAAAAGGATAAAATAAAACAAAATTTTGATTAAAATTTATTCACTGAAATTAAAATAGCAAAAAAAGGCAATTAAATAATAATAAATGTTGAATATAGAAATAAACTAATACTTAGGAATACATGTAAAGGAAAAATATTCATTCTGTACGAATAATCAGCAAGCTGGTTTTTACTTATTTCTTTTATATTGCTTATTTTCAATGTTTTTAAGAGCAAATTTGATATGCAATTAGAAAAAGATTTATATTTTCATTAGTTACAAGATTTTTAACTCTTCCGATTTTGAAATCTGTCTTGCCATTCAAATACCTTTTTGCATTTTTCATAATCAATTATTTGCTGCTCATTTATTTTTTATCTTATAAATGCATGCAACTAATAATGATTTGAAATTTATTATTAAAAATTTATATATTTTTGAATTGATGAAGAAAACGCATTTCATTAAAAATAAGAACAACGAAAAACAAAAAGATCCAAGGATTGAAATAATCAAATGACTTTTTAAAAGTAGCTTTTTGAAAACGCATTTCTGTTAGCGAACTAAATAGTACAATATTTTCATTTTCATTTTATTATATTATATTATTTATTTTTGCTTCAAACAATTTGATTCTGTCATTCATACCCCGGGATGTGATGATTATGTTGTTGCTACTTATGGCCCTTTACAAACTCCCCGACAGAAATATGTCAACGATGCAAGCCGAAATGAGATTCCCTTGTTTGTTCAGTACCGCCAACTAGGGCCAAGTGTACGACTTGACTACTTCATGCTTCACATTTGCTTCCACAGCGCCTTTTTACAGGGGGGCACATGCATACAACTCACAGATAGAACACAGAAGAACAACCCTACCCGAACCAGGACTGGGACCCGGGAAGCCCAAGTCAGGGAGAAGAAACGCTACCTCTATGCTAGAATTACGACAATTGAAGAGATTAAAATGCTTTTATTAGCCTTTATTTTTTTAAACAAAATCAGAAATGTACAATTATTTTTCTTTTCAAAGGTATCCTCCTTGGGAGCCTTGGTAAAATGAGACACCCATTTTGATGACTAGCAATCCAAAAACGCACGACTATTTGTCATTGCACTCGTCGTTTGATTTTTTTCGTATAAAGCATTAATCAGTTTGAAAATATACAAGCTTCAATTGGATTGTGGATGCAAGAAAGAACAAGACAGTACGAGAAATAATTTAAAATCTCAAAAAACTGAAAAGAAAGACAGGTCGAATATACTTAGTCTTCTATTGTAGTTTTTAATAACGGACGTTTTAAACACTAGCTAACGTATGTATTAACCACTAGCAAACGTATGTTTTAAACACCAGCTAAACACTTGCTTGTGGATGCAGGAAAGAAAGAGTCAATACAAGAAATAATTTAAAAACTAAAAAAAACTTAAAAAATTGATTGGTCGAATATACTTAGTTTTCCCTTGTTGTTTTCAATAACGTATGTTTTAAACACTTGCTAAATTTTACAAATCTCTTTTTAAGAAAAAGGATTTATTACTCTTTATCTCATGCAATAGAAACACAACACACAGTTAACAAGATAATGGTACCTTAGATAACATCCTAATAAATGGGCACGCAGACCCGAATGCTTCTGACAGAATAAGGTAAGTGATATTCGAATGAGGTTGAACTACTTTTCCCTTGCAGCTGCAGGGGATATCGCATTAATTTTGATGGATGGTAATGCTCACTTGCTTAGAGCTGCCCTAAAAGTGAGCAAATGCTTCGTAAATGAAGTATATCATAGCCATTTAACGTTATAGTTGCTATTGCACTCATCATTGTAAGTGTGGTGAAAGGACTCTTTAAATCTCTGTAATTATTGGACTCAGGACAGTTTGGAATGTGTCTCAATACTTGTTGAAAGCGTATAAAAGAGTCTTGATTTTTCTGTTGATTACAAAGACTTCTGAGATGACATAATATCAATATTTACGAATTTATAAGGGAAATATATTCAACTGTGCACAATACAATCAAAATATGAAGAAAACGAGCTAAATATTTTTGCAAACAAAGTTTTAACGCTGAAATGAGCATTGAACATAAAATGAGTTAAGAAACGCATCTAACTACTTTAATTAAAAATTTTGTGTTTAGCATCTGCCATTGTTGAAAGCATATTTAATAGCATTAATTCAAAGAGATACAGCAGGCATCCATTTGATACTGTACATAAGAAAAAATGACAGCATTGGCGAAACAGTGCTGATTCAAGCCAGAATAAGACAATCTTTGTAGGTTTGGAATTATTACATCTACGTATGGCGAAAACACTTTTTATGTGCGATACGTCTTCTCCAAACTCTGTTGGAAATCAGAGTTATGATTCAAGAATTGTTCCAATTTATGACTGATCCTGGATTATAACTTATCAACTTGAAGATATTCAGTATCATCCATTCGATCCTGTGCATGAAAAAAAATGATAGAATAGGCGAAACAGTGTTGATTTACGCCATTAATAAAATGGTTTTTGAGGAGTTTCTTCACAGTCGACCACAACAAATCCTGTCGATATTGCTACCCTTTGTGGTGGTGGGGTGGTCGGCTGTATACAAGAAGAAGTCTTTGCGGGTTTTCACTTACTACATCTAAGTATGTAGAAGATGCCTTTTATCTCGAAAGGTGTTCCACTTGTGATACGTCTTCTTCAAAATATGTTTGAAATCAGAGCAAAGATCGAAGCATTGTTCCAATTAATGACTGATCCTGGATTATATCTTATCTACTTGAAGAGATTCAGCAGACATCCATTCGTCTCTGTACATGAGAGGAAATGAATGGCAAAAGAGTGCTTGTTTACACAAGTAATAAGATAATATTGGACAATTTGGAGTTTTTCATTCTTCTGATGCTGATGATCTTTTATCTCAATAAGGTGTTCCACGTATGACAAGTCTTCTCCGGTATCTCTTTGAACGCAGAGATACGGCGCAAAGAACTAATCCTTTTCGTCCCTGTTTAGGATTCATATTCTGTCAGTTTTAAGAGTTTAAATGACAGTACAGTCGATACTGTGACTGGAAATACCTTTACTCGAAACAATTTCTCGCCTCTTTCTATATAAGAGCCTCCACAGATAGCAAAGGAGCACATTGGATAGCTTCAATCAGTAGGGCTAATGTCTCAATTAAAATAAAAAATCACGCAATTTCTAAGGTTAAAAAGAGGAAGCGAGAGCTTTATTAATTGCTCAAATTAAATGCATGCCAAAAGATCCTCATGAGAATTCATTTAATCCTTGTTCTCTGCTTCTTCTATTAACTAGATCACCAAATTAAACAAAAGAAAAAAAATACTGGATGGAAAAAAAATAGAACAAAGGACTCCTACAAATTGAGGAAAGAAAAAAAGACAACAAAAAAGAGAAAGCCAGACTTCTTCACTACAACTGCAACTGACAAGATAAGATCCTCTCAAGGAACACCTGAACACTTTATGTTAAATTAGAAGTATTGTAACACACAATATCCCAAAATGGCCCTCGTGTTGCTTTGAAACGAGACGTTAATATAACTAAACTAAACTAAATTGTTATGAATGAAAGAATGCTTGCATGTCAAGATAATTATTACTCTTACTAGAAAATTGTCACTGATTCATAAAATGGCGCTGAACATCAATACATCAAACAAAGAACTTTTAATAACAACTAATGACATGCCTTTCAAATAAAATATTTGAAATTAATACCGGACAATTTAAAATCGATTATCATCAAATTGTCATTTTTTTTCCTCCATCAGGTGCACAAGACAAGTGAACGCTCTGGTAAGCAATTTAATTAAAAGGTTTCTGGGACAGTCTTTAAAAATTCTTTTTGACGTAAGCGTATCACTTTACACATGGAGGCTTAAAGTCGGTAAATATTTAAGGTAATTTGAAGTTAATACAGAAGGATTAAGCTATAATAATATTGATCAGTTTCTGCAGATTTCAAAGATAAGGGTTGATGTTGTTTATTTTGACGTGAGAATTTATTTGTAGATGTATTATTGCTACCACAACCTAATTAATAATAAATAAAAATGTGTATCTGCGTATGCCTGTATTTCTCTGTATGTATACATGTTTCTCTCTCTCTTCCTCTGTGTGTGTCTGTGTTTCTATATGTGTGTGCATGTTCTATTTCTGTGTGTGTACCCCTGACTTTCTCTGTGTACGTCTTACTCTGAGTGTATATCTGCGTTTCTCAGTGTGTATTAAGTGTTTCAGCACATATGTATGTGTGCGTATGTCTCAGTTTCTCTCGCTCAGTGAGCGTTGACTGCGTGTGTTTCTCTCTCTCTCTATGTGTATATGTCTGTGTTTCTGTATGTGTATGCATGTCTGTGTTTCTCTCTCTGCTAGTATGCTTGTGTTTCTCTGAGTGTATGATATGCTTCAATTTATATGTATATGTGTATATATTTCTGTGTGTGTATCTCTATTTGAATGCATGTGTTTCTGTGTGTGTATGTCTGTGTTTTTGTGTGTCTATGTCTGTGTATCTATGTGCGTATGTGTATGTCTGTGTTTTTGTGTGTCTATGTCTGTGTATATATGTGCGTATGTGTATGTCTGTGTTTTTGTGTGTGTATGTCTGTGTTTCTGTATGTATATGTCTGTGTTTTTGTTTGTGTGTGTCTGTGTTTCTCTTTGTCTGTGTATATATATATATATATGTGTGTGTGTGTATGTCTGTGTATATATATATATATATGTGTGTGTGTGTATGTCTGTGTATATATATATGTGTGTGTATGTCTGTGTTTCTGTGTGTATATTTCTGTGTTTCCGAGTGTATATGTCTGTGTTTGTATGTGTATATGTCTATGATTTTGTGTGTGTATATGACTGTGTTTCTGTGTGTGTATGTCTGTGTTTTTGTGTGTGAATGTCTGTGTATCTATGTGCGTGTGTGTATGTCTGTGTTTCTGTGTGTATATGTCTGTGTTTTTGTTTGTGTATGTCTGTGTTTCTATGTGTGTGTGTATGTCTGTGTATATATATATGTGTGTATGTCTGTGTTTCTGTGTGTATATGTCTGTGTATCTATGTGTGTGTGTATATGTTTCTGTGTGTATATGTCTGCGTTTCTGTGTGTATATATTTGTGTTTTT
>JAPMOQ010041254.1:0-15956 GCA_026543055.1 Argiope trifasciata
TAAAGCGATGAAGCTTTTAAATGAAAACGCTAAATTTATTTACAGCATAGAATATTAAAAAGAGAAGACATTAACAATTCTGACAGGACAGGCTCTTTACGTTCGATTTACAAATATAACATTTAGATGACAACAAGGGTGAAGCCAAGTCAAACGTCCCATTGGAAACAGCTTCACCGTTGCGTATTAAATGACTATGATGTCGAAACGAATGACCCACTCTTTCTCTGTCTACTGATCGAATGCTCACAATTCAGTTTCCTGAAACTTGACGTCACGCGTCTTAGACTTTGGATCAAAGGTGCTTAGTAGAATCCCTTGTGCCATCTATTACAATAAAATAAAACTTAATGGGGAATGGTAATGGCCTCTAAGTAAATCTTTACAACTTGGTCAATGCTGAAATGCTGATAGAGCGATGATCTCTTTATATACTGGCACTCAAGATTGATATCAAATCAAACTCTTCCAAATTCTTATTGAAACACAAATTCTGAAATTCACTTTAAGTCTATCAATTTTTAAGCGAGAGGTGCATAACACTAGCAGTAATAATTTGCCGAATATACCACTGGAAAAAATATCAAAAATATAAATGCAAAAATTAAAAGTTCACGAAAAAATAAAAATATAGTACCAGCAACATGAAAAAGCATGTACATATTGATTGAAGTAAAATTATTTTAGAATATTAAAATATACATAAAAATAAAATAATAAATAGTTATTAACAATCGCTCTGATTTCATTTTATTCAGATTGGTGAATAAAATTTCTTCAAATCCCCAGACGATGTGGTCATATGATCTTCAGGTATATAGGAAATATGACAATTGAAAATATTAAAACATATCACAATCTTTCACGAATGTCAGTGCAATTGCTTTTACGTTTATATTGGAGTAATCTGATGATTTTATTTTAGATGATTCCAGAAATATCCTGCTTACCCTGTGCCCTTTTAGGACAGGCATAATATTTTTTGTTGTTGTAGAACCATTAAAAACATAAGAAAAGGACAAGGGGATTATAGCCTTTGTCGCTCCATATCCCATAATATTTACATTCAAGAAAGGACAAAAATTGAAAGAAAGAATAGGCACGAATCTCATAAATAACCAAGCAGAAAATAAAGAATGATTTCAGATGATGATAGATAAGCTGAACCTACATACCATAACAAATTCTCTCACTCACTGAGCAATTTGGTTAGAGCGTTTGGTCAATTATTTATCTTTTAATAGTAGTGATTTATCCATACATAGCTGATAGTGATATTTCTTATCTAAAGAATATATTTACGATTTCTATGTGGTAGATTATTACCAGAGAAACATAACTGATCGTAATCACATATTTTCACTTAAATACCTTTGTTCTTTTTGTGGAAAGCAGTATACTTTATTATAAATTAAATCACAAATAATAGCTACTCTTTGTCCCTCTCGAATATATTTTCATTTACATAGAAATCAGTTCTGTGATACAAATCCTGTTTCTACCAAAGAATGTACAGTATCAGTAACATCAAATGAAGGTTTTGGTTTGGTTTAGTTTGGCTCATTACACCGGTGATGCTCTTTTGAATTCTTTCTGATTTCGAATAGAAAACATAGCATCTGAGTTCTAACATGGATGTCTCAGGTGAAGGATCTCATTTCCTTTGTCATTCTTCTAATTTGATTATTCTTGCTCAGTTGTCCCTTTTTACATATAATTGTTAGTCAAGCTCGAACATAACAATAACAAAACAGAATTTAATCATTTGTCCTTCCACAGTAACAAGTAGCCATTGCGTAATCAACAATTCTAAATTATTGAAAAATTCTTAAATTAAATATGTTTCTTTTTATTAATATAAATTACTTTTTGTAAAAATAGAAAATAATTTTGCTATTGAGATTGTTAAAAAATAATTTGCTATTGAATTATGTTTAGGAACCATTCACTTGAGGATTTGATAAAAAATCAGAAAACTGTATTAAATATAATTCAGATTTCACTTACTGGGCATTTCTAATAACAAAAATTTTGAAAATGATTGGCTTCCAGCCTAAAAGAAAAATACCTTTCTCTTTTTATTTAGTTTTACTGAGAAAGACTTTATTCCTTTTAGTTATAATTTCATTTGTGAAGTTTAATCTGTATAAAAGTCAGATAATGGACAGAATTGGTAGGAAGGTAGCGCATGCTTTATATCATCGAAATGATATCCTTGATTCGTTTGTGCTATAACGATACCCTCTTTTTAGCATTTCCTAGCCCATGCCTTTTTAAAATATGCCAGAATACTTATTCTTGAAATTTTTTAGGCATATAGATACATATTTAGTAAATATAAGCAACTAGCTGGTACTCGGTGCAATTCTTATAATTTTATTTTGTATGTGTGAGATCAAATCTGATTAATATGTACGATTTTATGCAGACAAAATAGTGAGCGCGCTAAATGATAACATTCTGTGTAGATGACTATTCAATATTGAAATGAAGTAAATTAACGTTTTCATAAAATATTTTTGTTTTCATTTCCCTCATATTGACTGACGTCAGTCATAATTATTTTATTTTGTGTGATATATGAGTGATTAATTCCGATGGGATGTGCTGTTTGACTTTTGTCAACTATCAATTTAAAAAATATAACCTTCGTGTAAGTGCAAGCAACAAGTTTTACCAAGTATCATCGCAATCGATTGAGCAGTAGAGCAGCGCATAGATTAAGAACAGACAAAATTTTATTTCTATATCATAGATATGATAACATAATCTGCCTATAACCTTTATGCAGGTGTAAGCAATGGATTGACCAAGTTACATAAAAATCGGTTGAATAATATGGCAGATCATAAAGAACGAACAAGTAAAAATCCATTTTTACGTAATAGATTAAATATTTTTTAGAATTGTAATGCTTGGTATTGTTTGAGAATCATAAGGGAAGAAATATTTTTAGTATCTTTCGTGGTTCGTTTAATATTAGTACTGATTTCTCAAGAGTTTTAGAAAATGTGATTAAAATATCCTTTTTTTAAATTGATACATTTATTCCATAAATTTATTGATTTAGTTCAATTAATTTTCTAAAGTTAAAATAATTCAAAAAATTTTGTACTTCATATTTCCAGAAGTCACAACAAAAAAAGCTAAAATTTTATTAACTCTGTAATTAAATTTTCAATTCTGTGGGATTGGATCCCTTAAAACTTTCTCGCATATATTCTAATAAGGTTGTCACCAGAGAATGACTTCCATTGCATTTATGCACAATAGCTACGAAATATTAACTTCTATATTGAATTTATTATCTTTAATAAATATTTTGTGTGTCCTTGGCGATTTATTTTGACAATAATACTTGGTTAATAGATACGTTAAATATATCCGGAAATATTTTTTCTATATTACTTAATTGTATTATGCGTATAATCATCCCGTAATAATAAGTATTCAAAGCTTTATCGCAATTGGATGAACGGCACGGCAGCGAATAAGAGATATGCAGACAAACATTTTTTTTTATATAGATGTAAAAATGAATTATTCAGGCTCCATTTTCAGCCCCTACAAGACATAATGCAATCATACTCTTATCATTATGATATCACGAAGCAATATATAAATGACAGTAAAATGCCATGTCATTTCTGAAATTCAATCAATATTTAAAATGAGAGAAGGCGACATGGAATCTCCATACCAATCATTATGACATTCTAAATCTTCAAAAGGCTAGTTTCAAGGACAATGATGAAATAAACAGAAGTTGATAAAAAGAAAGAAAGAAAAACAAGTAACATTTTGCAACAGTCATTGCACAGGAAATAATTGAAGTGTTGAGAAAATTTTATCCTTAGACGAGCCGTGGCACATATATCAAAAGAAACGATGGACAGAAACAAACTGCAGAGGCAGCAGTATACAGAAGATCAAACGCTTTCTGGAGCTTTTATATATTCTAGGTAAGAAAGCAATAATTCCTGGCGGATTTGAGTATTTTTATATGAAATGACAGTTAAATGTCCCGAGACGATCGATTCCCATCATGAGCGTGTCGATTGCGAGAAGCAAGTTACCTAAATAAATAAACCATGAGAGTAGCCTTTTGTTAATAACTGATAATTGAGGGGTTACATATGAATTGAATATGCTTAGATTTAGGTTAATGATTATGATTTTGACAATGGATTGACGAAAACTTCATCTTGAATCATCTTGGCAGAATATAATAAAAGTTTGTCAATTTGAAAGAAAAGTTATGAGACATTATTGAAAATCAATTACATTGGGAATTATTTTATTACATGAATCACATTTCATGTATTTATAATATTTAAATTAATTTGTGAACCATTATTAGAATATGTGAACTGAATTGAAGTTAATAATCCATTCAAATTTCTATAATATAAGAGATAAATTGTGTACCTATGATAAGTAAGTAATATGTTCGGTTCTATTGTGGGACTTTGTAGTCTAGCCCATTTTCAACACATAATTTCATCAGATTCTGAGATTGATATTTTAATCTTGAGAAGGTCAGCCAGTTAACCTTCAACACACATATAAACAAATTAGCTCAACATAGTAAGCAGCTTCTAAACTGGCAAGATTATCTTGAGATAAGAATTGTCCTTTTCAAATGTTTGCAATGAAGTGAAAGTTGAATGGTAATTTGATTACAAAGAAATAACTATGAAAGTTTATCAGATATCTATTCCTTAATTGGTGTGCGGTTATTCCAGAAACCTTTAAAAAATTAGATCACAACAGCTTATATCTCTAACAGGGATTATCGGTATATATTCCTAGAATGAGAAGTAATTCCTCAAAAAGCTTTTAAAAATTAGAGAAAAATTTCCTTTATAGAGAAAGTAATTTCAACTGAGGAAGCAAAGAATTATGATTAAATTCGTTACATTGACTTTATAAGAGGAAAAAAGTAATATGCATCAATCAATGAGTTTTTTGAAACATTCAATTAAACGTTTAAATCCGAATGTGTCTGGTATACTTTTGATCGTATAAACGTAATAATAAATCTTGAATCTGATTTGTATTTATTAATTAAATGTTTTATTTAATAAATAATCTGAAATATCTGAAGAAATATAATAGTACTTAAGAAAAATTAAGATTTCGAACAACCTGAAGCAAATTCTTTTAATTCAATTATAAAAGAATTTAGTAGAAAACTTACGATTTCTTTAGAGCTTTACTCTTGGATTCCTTTCTAAATTCTAAAATGATAGACTCATGGGAAAAAGAAGCTTTTCATAAGTCGAAAGTCTTAATTTTTTATAAAACAAAAAGCAATCATATGAAACTGTCGTGGGTTCCAGGGAGCACTTTTGAGAATCTGAATTATTGAGCGATAAACTATTGGCTGGTGAAATTCGACAATTTTTATCACATCGAACTATAGCCTTGGGGAACATTGCTTGCATAATAAACTAGTAATGACTTTACTAGGATGCCATTTCCTTAAATATAATTTTTTTTAATAGTAAGCAATTTTAGATTGTGATTGTTATAAGAATTTGTATATCTCAAGGGTCAAATTGGCTGTAATGCCATTCGGTTTTGCAGCTTTCTATGGAATATAGTATTTTGTATTTATATTTCAAGAGAGAATGTGTTTTAGTTTAATATGTTGTTGATATCATTTACTTATCATAATTATCTTATAAATTTTACGATTACTTAAAACAATTGAGCTTAGATATTTATAAAAGTGTCTGTTTAGAAAAAGAGTTTTGACTATTAATCACTAGATGCCAAAAGCATATAATTACAAAAAAAAAAAAAACGAATGTGTATTTTCAACGCATTTTCCTCAACGACACAATTACAGCTATAGTCACAAAATCACCTAGCACTATCAACTATGTATGTCTTACCAATTTTGGGACCAGATTTAAGGATTAATAATTTTGCATGTTTATGAAAGTACAAATCGGCAGTCTATTAATTCCTTGAATGAATTTTTATCAAATTGATACATATTTACAGTGTTAATACTAAGATTTAGTTTCAAAATGTATCGACATTGACCTCTTCTTTTATCGTGTAAAATTGTATTTAGACCATCAGATAGATAGACTTCCTCAAAATGGAAGTTGTTTAAAATTTGCAAGACATTTACAAATTTAGTTTTCAATCCATATATGTATTTCATCCATCTAGATCAAAATAGTTTTTTAATGACCATGTTCACTGAAAGACAGACTTAATTCCAAGATGTAATTTCTTGGATCCAGGGATAATTTGTAAAATGGATATTTATCAAAATTTCAATTCGATTTTTTTATGATTACGATGTATAAGAAATGAAAGAGTAGAACATTAAATGCAGATCAGTGTTGTTGATATGAATGATTCTATATTTCAAAATATAATTCGTAAATATTTTGTGAAAAACAGTATATATTTTTTAAATAATTTAGTAGCCTTTTATTAACATTGTTATATCTTCATGGAATTTCATATTTCGTTGCAAAGAAACATATAGAATATATCTAAAACATATACATTAATCCCATAACTTTAAAAAAGAGGAATGTGCTAGAAATATTTTGTTATGTCATTTTTGAGGCTGGATTTTTTGAAAATCCCCAAAATTATTATCGGTTTTTCAGAATGCTGTGATTTAGCACTGAGCTTTACTGTTATATTAAATGTTATACCAACATGTCAAGATTAGTTTCTAAGCATAATTGAGTATAACAAATCAAGTAAAAGTACTACTCATAAGATCCAATTGCTCACGAATGGCTTTAAAATAATTGATAATAAGAGGTTGATTTATTGTATTATTTATGAAGATTTTAAGTGAATTTTAACTAATTTTATGTATTGCTTTAGTTGTCAAATTAAATATAATATTATAAAATTCGGGCGCAACAATTTAATTCTACAAACTTGAACATTAATTTAATAATTCATAACAAAAATTCTGCTACATTGAAATAAATTTTCTGACCCATTACTTGACATAAATTTATTTTCATCAAATATACCTTTTATCAAAACTTTTTTTAATTAAAGAAATAGTATTCAAAGTCAATTTAATAAATATTTTTATGTCAAAGGAGTCGCCAACATATTAATTCTTCTTTTCACAATTTTTGTATCGATACGGAAAATGTGAATCATCTGAACAGAATAAAATGACATAAATAAATGTTGTGTGAATTTATGTGCATAACATGAGAAATTTGAAATCATGTGAGCAGCGTGAAAAATTGAATCATTTATTATATTTTCTTTTTCGAGACGGGGGTAAGAAGCTTGCAATACTTTTCTATTGCATCTGAAAAAATTTATAATTATAATTATTTTTATTATTGCATAAATAATTATTGACTGGTTTAAAAAACTTCAGAATTTATTTAAAAAAGAATTTAATGTCAAACTTTTTACACAGAAGCTTATTTCTGAAAAAGTATACCATTAAAGGACATTTATTTTGGTGACTGCGACGATTTGAAAAATTCAGAATGATAGAGATTCTGTTTGTTAGGTGCGTAGGGTTATTTTTTTATTTATTTATCATTAATTGGAAGAATTTTGAAACTTTTTTTTTTCAAAATATGGATTTACATTATTTTGGTGACATTTCTTTTGCAATCTTTTTACTGAAAACTATTTCAAAATAAGCAAAAAAAAAATATTTCAATATCAAAAGATATCGAAAAATGCAGCCTCTTAAAACGAGTCATTTTTTTGTTAAATAAAGTTTTTATTTTTATTTTGAGCAGTCGTAAACATAGCAATTAAAGTGTTAAAGAAAAAAGATGTTTGAATCTTCAAATTGAATTTTTTAATATCCTATCCATCTTCATATATATATTCAATCAAAGAATGATTGCACAGTTTTAATTTTTTTTAATATATTATGAAGACAGACTAAAAATGTTTGTTAAAAATTGTTATCCTTTCTAATAAACTTTAGAAACAAAGAAATTTCCATCATATTTTGTATATTGTCTTTACTTTTAATCTGCAGATTTTTGTCACATTTTAGATATAGTTTTTACTAGCCGCCTTTGGCGACCAGCTGGTTCGCCATGAGTAATGCGTTCTAAAATTTTCAATTAAATCACATATTCATTAGCCAAAATTTAAGAAATAGTTAAAGTTAAAAGATTCAGTTATTAGTAGTTAAAGAGTCGGTAACTTTATTCGAAAAAACTTTTTGAGTTTAATGCTCTAACAATTTATCGATTATGCTTCCAAAATATTAAAAATGTTTTTTTCGGTGATGTTGCCAAAATGTTAAATATGTTTTTTAAAGAAAGCGAAAAAGGGGAAAAATTATTGAATTAATGATACAGATATTACAAACGATTATAGAAATATGCCATTAAGTCGGGATTTCAATGCATATCCTGTCTAAATTCAACCAGGTTTACTGTAAATAATGATAATTTATGGAATTAATTATATATCTATTGCAAACGATCATAGAATCCATTGCCTTGCATTTATTTTTTTAGAAGATATCTCATTTTATATTTATGTTATTTTACCCAGTCACATGCTGAAAGTTGTATTTCTTTACATTTGATTTGCGATGATAGTTTTTTTTATTTGAACTTCCGGCATTGTTTTATTTTATTTTATCCAGTCACGTGCTCAAAAAAACATGGTTAAAATATTTCTTTAAAAATTCGTTAAAAATAGAAGCTTGAGTTATACATTAAAACACTGATATCACAAGTTCATCTCTTTTTAATTAAAAGCTAAATATTCTTCATTTTTTAAAGCATTTATAGACTCGTGCTACATACTATGCAGCTATTTACTTCATTTAGACTTTTTTATAGATGTATTTCTATTATTAAACAAAGCTAATTTATTTAATTAATAATATTGTAAAAGTCACAAAAAATTCTTTGTATTTTCTTTTTTTTTAAAAGAAAAAACTTATTTCATATTTATTTCATTTCATGCAGACACGTGCTGAAAATTGCATTTTTAAATGTTTAATTTGCAACAATTATTTATATTTTTAATTTGAGTTTTTATCTATCTGATGGCAACCTATTGATAAAAGATAATTTTTCCCCTTCCACTCGTAACGTGCTCCTGCAGATTAAATTTTATTGTTTTGTCCGAAATATATTGTTGAAAAATATAGTTGAAATGTTTCTTTAAAAATTCATTACAAATAGAAGCTTAAGTTAGATGTTAAAATACTGATACTATTAGAAAGCTAATTTTTTTATCTTTAAATTGATGTTAAAATCATGTTTATCCGTTAATATTTTCGGAAGTTATAGCGGAAAAACGTCGAAATTTCGCTTAAATTTTAATTAATTCAAATTCTAATTAAAAATTAGAAAAAAGGGCTCCGAGGTGCACATTCCCGACCTCCAAGGTATACATGTACCAAATTTGGTAGCTGTAGGTCCAATGGTCTGGCCTGTAGAGCGCCAACACACACACACACACGCACACACACACATTGAGCTTTATTATAAGTATAGATGAGAAATTCTGTCTGTATAATCGCAAGAATTTGAACCGGATAATTACACACTTGAATATTTCTATAGTCAAAATTTATTATTAAGTTTGTAATGTTTCTGTCTATATAATCACCTCCTTTCAAATGCAATACTTTAAACTAGTTAATTTTTTTTAAAAAATGAGTTATTATGCCATCTGGCTTATTATCACAGTTTACAGATCTGTCTAGTGTTTTGCTCTAAATTAGCAGAAACTAATGTACCCAAGAAGCTTATTCTTTTGTTGATTTTCCGAGTGCCTCAAAGTCGGTGAGGTAAAGTTTTTTCTTACGCAAAGTCATATTACGCAAGGAATGAAAATCTTCAATTTACATGCAAATATGGTTGGTATTGATTTGCTGTTTTTGCGATTTGCCACTTTGGTTGCCGACCTCTTACCATAGGGGTAGCGAGAGCGTCTTCCCCATGATCTGGGGGTCCCTGGTTCGCGTTTCGGTTGAAACATGGTTTTTCTTCATCTGTGTTCCATCTGTGAGGTATATGAATGTGCCTCACTTCTAAAAAAGCTTTATGCAAGCGAATTTGTGTCTAATCATATGAGCTAGAAGTCAGACTTCTGCCTTCAGGGTGCTGAGGAGTCTTTACTCTCAGTAGCTACTGAACCCCCTTTCCGTGGATAAAACACGGACAAAACAACATCATCACCAATTTGGTTGTAAAAGTTAGCAAGCACATCACATAACATATAGCATAGAAGTGTATTACAGCTGGTGTGGAAGAGGGAAATATGTTTAACCTCGATTGATGATTCTTTCTTTCTTAATGAATATAGAGCATGCAAAAAATTATAAAGAAAATCTAAGGGACAGTGCTATATTGATAAAGTATATGAGAATGTCTATGACAGAATCCTCATAGAGGACATTTACAAAATGTTTATCCATACATAAAAAATTGTCATTCAAACCCAAGGATTAAAGCAGAGACGTTTACTTTAATAGCCTTTTCTTAAATTTCTACCTCAATTTCTACATACTTGATAAAGACCTATAGAAGTCCAATAATTTCGAATGTCATTCGCTCAACTTTAAAAAAGAAATAATAAGAAATTTCTTTTTTTTTTAGTCTTCCATAAAATTTTCTTGCTAAAGTCATTTCAACTATTTACTTACTTTGAAAATATATAATGTGTTAGTGTTTGTATGGAAGTTCCCGTAGGCAAAATTATTGCAATTTTCTAAGACAATGTATAGATTTTTTTTTATATTTTAAAACACTGATAATATCAAAGAGCCATCTGAATGAAGCTTGTATCAATTTGTGCTCCATAATTAATTCAGTGGAAAATAATATTTTATTATTTTGATATTAAAAAAGATTCTTTTGCAATCCAGCTAACACCAAAGAACAAAAAGAATTCAGAAATTCTTTAAGAGTTTTGGGAAAACTTTAAATTTATAACAAATAAGAAAACAAAAGAAGGATAGAAATCTGTTGAAGAATATGATATTGGCAAGTTTAATTAAACTGTTTCATACTATCAAAATTTCCCAAAAATTTCAAGTCAGTCATGTTGTAACTCTTTCTAATTTAATGGAAATTAATGCTAATTCCTGACCATAACTCTGATTTCCAGTTAATTAAATGTGCAATAAAATGGTGCTTCTAAAATATTAGCTTAATAATAAATAAAGAACACAATTTATTATTTTTATAATTAAAAATAAAACTATACTTCTACTAAAATTTCAGAGAGTAAAAAAAAAAAACTATGTACAATTAGAGCAAGATTTAAAAAAACTATGATTCAGATAATGCAATAATTTTATGTAACATTTCAAAATTCAATTTTATTCGCATGGTATATAAGTATAACTTGCACCTTTTCATTCAAACTTTTGTTATATTAAAAGACCTTGAGTTTATGTCTAACAAATGTTGAATATTTAGAATTGCTTGCTGATGAATAATTCATAGAATACTAAATGTTATGAAATTTTCAATAAATTATACCCAAATTCTCAATATATAGGCACTTATTGAAATATTGAAGGACAATTTTTTTTATTTATTTGATCTTGTAATTAGGAATAAAAACAAATTAGCTATCTCATGAGCTGAATTCAGTTTCATTAGTTTAATTTATTTTTTTCTTTACATATTGTTTAATTAGCTCTTCTGCTAATAAGGTACTTCCTACTAAAGTTCATTATTTCCACCTAAAATTAAAATTAATTTCTGATTTGGTGTGTTTGTTTACAACAAAATGTAAGCAAACCCTAGGGATGTGAGGGCTTATAGCAATAATCGGAAGCAAATGCAGAATCAACACTTCTATCTCAAAACTTCCATGTTGTTAGGATAATAATATTCAATTATAACATTGTAGATCACAGAAAAGAGTTTGTGAAGGACATTAAGGATAGCTATAATTTTAAAATTCTTATTTGCGATACCAACAAATCGTGGAATAAATGTTAGATAATTATGGGATTCCAACATAACTTCATGTGGAATTATGTTCTCCTCATAGGTCATTAATAGTAAATAAGTATAAATATTTTCAAATGATTACCTAATATTGTAGAACTTTCTTTAACAAATGACTGGTGTTTGTGAAAGACGATATTCTAAGAAGTGCAACGTATGAAATTAACGCACGTGCCATAAGATAATGGAGAGGCAAGTGAATACCGGAAAGACATCTCTTTATTTTTATTTTTTGTCTTCGCAGAAATATTCAAAGGAAATGAAGAAAGGTATTGAAAAAATTATATTGAAAGAAATTATATTTTTAGATGTTTTTTTCTTAGCATTAATCTATTTTTTACTCTAAATCAATAATCAATATCTGTGACAAAATTTTTACCTACCATAGTCCTATAAGGAACTAAGATGTAGGGATGAGAAACTTCCTGTATGGTGTTGACGAGGGGTTCGTGTTATCATGATAGGTAAAGTATTGGTATCAGATTGTCTAACTTCTACTAGCGAAGAGAAGTGCCTTCTAATGGAAGGGATATACCTTGTATGTGATTGCGGTTAAGTTTAATTTCCACCAATGCTTTTCCGATCATTAAAATTTTCCAAATATCTTAGGGTTGGTTAGAGTAGACAGTTTTGATTTTTAAATATACGTATTTTAGATGTCAATGATAAAAGTTCAGATTATTTATATTTAAATAATTTTAAAAAAATATTATATTCAAAACTAAATATAATTAAGTGATAATACTTGATTTAAAAGCAAATGAAAAAATTATTAAATTCACATTCTGTTAACAACTTAATACAGATAGCCAACTATTGCAAAAATAAAATTAACATTAAAATAATTTTCCAATACATTTTTCTACATTTCTTTTGTAATGTTTTTTACAAGACACACTAAGAGAGAATAAATACATTTCAGAATATTTATTCATGCTTTGAAATTGAGGAATATTTTAAAAAAATAATTATTCTTTTTTGCGCATAAATTTTAAAAATTCATTACATTATATTTAAAAAATTATATACATTTCAAAATTTCTATACATTTTAAACATTTATTTTATTTTATTAGAATCTTTACATAAATGAAACTATATTAAGCTTTTTAAGTATTACGTATAAAAATATTTTTTTATGTTAGAAGTAATATATTATATTCCAGAGAAATTTTCAGATAATATTTCAATGGTATTTTGATTTTTCAGTGTATCTTTTTCATTTCTCTGCTTACGAAGATTTTATATCAGAATCAGAGTGAGATATAAAAAGTTTTTAATTCATTGCTTTCATAAATTTCTGCTAAAGATATGTATACAGATTATTTCAATTATATAATCCATTATAATGCATAGAACTTACTTTGTCTGACTTAGCAATCTCTTGCTCATTATTGAATAATATTGTTTAAAATGCAAGTTTTAAACCCTAGAAAAAGAGGCTGGTTAGAAAATACAGTTTCTTTTTCTAAATTTTTTTACCGATAATAGTGCCTAGTTACACAATGATGTTAATTTGTTTTTCGTTGTATGAAATAATTATTCAACTGTAATCACCACTGGAATATTTTGATTATAATTTCTGCTACTGAGCTATATGCTTCCTATTAATACCAGTTCTGTGATCATAGAAAGTTTTAAAAGAAATAATGGAGCAAAATTATTACATATATAGATATTATATATGTAGAAATAGACATAATTTAAAAATTTCAGACTTTGCAATTATATCAGATAATTGGACATATCAATATATATGATACCTGCTGATTCATAAATATTTTCATTTTTCGAACATTAGATTGCTTAAAAAAACAATAATATTTCTTAAAGATATTTAAAATTGATTGAGACAAAATCTCAAATCCCTTAGATTTAAAAGGATTTCTGATAATTTTAAGTAATCTTTAATAAAACATTATTTTTTCTTCTGGTTAATTTTTTAAACACTTAAATTTATAAAATACAAATCCCTTTGTTAAAACTTTAAACTAATGTTTGGAAAATAAATACAAAGCTAAATGGCATCGGGAGCAATGTTTATTTTTTATGTAATGTGAAGACTTCGATAAAGAAAAACATCTATTTTCCACTATTCGATATGTTTATATTACATGCATACAATACTTTCGAATCTATTTGAAATTTAATTAGAGAAAATAAAATCAAAGTCAATATATGTAAAGTATTTTATCTTTTATAGCTTGAAATATAAGTTAATATCTAAAATTCCAATAGCAATGAATGCATTCTATATTATCTGTTTATGTATATATGCATATTTATTTAATTTATGTTATATTTTATTGTATTATTAACAGTTGCATTTCATTTAAGTTAAAAAAATTCAATTTTTAAATAAAAATATTTCATTAATTTCAGTTTTTGAAAGAATTCAATTAATTTTTAAATAAAAAAAAATTTAGAAAAACAACTTTTGAATTTTAAAGTATGCATCCATAGGAATAGTAGACTTTGAAAGATCCAAAAATATAAGAAATGAAATCTTTTAATTATTCATCACCAAATGGTATCTTTTTATTTTACTTAAGCATATTTATGTTTAAGTTCAAAATTTAATGAAATGAGGATTGAAGAGGCTCTAAAAATAATGTTTTAGTAAAATTTTCTCAAAATGATGTTTTAATTAGATTGAAATAATTTTGAAGTACTCCAAGAATCCTTATTGAAGAAATTGCATAAAATGAATAACGAAGATTTCATTTAAACATTCAAAGAAAATGGAAAATGTATTTTAAATTTCGAATTTTTTAGAAATTTAAAAGTTGATTTTAGTTTAGAGAAGCATAAAATTTATTTTTGAAAACTAAAAATAATTGATAAAAATAATTTTAATAAATTGATATTTAATTAAGATTGTAAAAGCATATACAAATTTGTTATAAAGAAATTATACAGAATAACAAGAAAAAGAGAATTTAAAAAATATAAAAAATCAAATTTTGGAACATTTTGAAATTGATATAATAGATATGATTTTAATTTTTTTCAAATAAAAATGTATCAATTTATATCAAAGTAATTTATTTTCTCGTATTTAATTTTTTAAGTTAAATATCCTCAAATCTGGAAATGTAGTGAACGTGACAGATAAAAGTAATAAAACTGAAAGGTAAAAGAATTATTTTATAAAACACAAGTAATTCAAGAAATAGAAGAACGCATGAATACTGAATAGATAAAAATATTATTTTTTTAGATTCGCAAATTATAATTACAATCAGACATTTGTTATACAATAAAAATGTGATTAAAGCTCCCAAACATAACACCAATACATTTCTAAGCATGTGACGCTAAAGTATTTATAAGCAGATCACTGTCACTCGCTTTACCATGATGAGATTCCCAAAGCAAATACAGGGAGATCAGTCAGGAGAAGTAGAACTTAATTCCAGATGTTATTCCATTCTCTATCCCATCCCATACCCTCATCATCTTAAGACACCGACAGTTGATACAAATCAGTTTCTTCTTTTGTTTGGGAATCAGATATTGTGCTGCTCGAAAAGACATAATGAAATTCATTCAATGGAAGTAGATTATGATTCCAATTTCTTTATTCCGAATATTCTTCTGTGTTCTTCTTTCTTTCGAAAATTTCTTTTAAAAATTTAAATTGCATTGGTTTAATTTTTTAGTTTCGTAAAATTTATGTTAAACCTTAATAGGATTTCGATTTATTTATGCACAAATCTAACTTTTGGTGGAAGAATTCCAAATTATGAAATAGTAATGTTTAAAAAAATTAAAATTTATTAACTAGTTCAATAAATAAGAATGAATGTGTAAGAACAAATTAATTTTAATTATATTCAAATATTTAACAATAATAATGCGAAGTGTTTATTAAACATTATGTATCTAATAGCATTTCGGTACATTTAATCCTCATATTTTGAAGATTTTGAATAACCAACAACATAACTAAGAATAGAGTTATTTTGCTTATGTGATGAGCAACCCCTTTCTC
>JAPMOQ010041261.1:0-40673 GCA_026543055.1 Argiope trifasciata
TTCTTGCCTACATATAACTAGTATTCAAGTCGAGATATTTCAACTAATTCGCATAATCATGTCGAAGGAGGTGCTCACGCCTTATACTTATATTAAATATGAAACACTTAAAGCAAAAGCCACGTGAAATATTCCGAGCAGTAGAAAAGAAAACATGCATCAAATGTCGAACGCCAACTTTATTAAAATGATAAACAGAACACACAAAATTCCAAAAGCTTAAAAAAACAATGTTGCCATATTTGAAAAACTAAATATTGCAAATATCACAATAAAAGAAAGATAATATGACAAAATTGGGAGTTAAAAGTTAATATTTAAGAAAACCAAGTTACCAAGTTTTAATAGAGCGGAACAGGTACAAGAGCTGATTTGGAAGGAGGAATTTTTAAATCTGCTGTGGTGATACTCTGTAAAATGAAATATAATTGGTTGTGGTGAAAATAACTCAAAATGTGACATGGAGGTGGTGGTATGGAAATTCGATAAGTATCAATATTTGGAGTATATTGAAGTTTAGATTTAAATGTAAAATATCTCACATGGAGAATAGTCTTTCTTGCAAGGAAATGGCGGAAAAAAAACTTTCTTGAGGATTATTGATATTTACATTTTTATATGGAGGTATATGAAGTTAGAAATAACTTTGGATGTTTAAAAAAACCATTATTAGAAGATGTTGAATTGAAATTTGGGGCAGGTTAGCTGATTAGGAAGCATGACATTTCTAAATCTGCTGTGGTGATACTCAGTAAAAGGAAATATAATTGGTTGTAGTGAAAATAACTCGAAATTTTTGATAATGAAAAATTTTTGGTTTGGAAATTTGATAAGTTTAAATTTTTGGAGTATATTGAAGCTTAGATGTAAATGTAAAAATATGGCTCATGAAAAATAGTCTTTTTTGGAAAGAAATTTCAAAAAAAAAACTTTCTTGAGGAATATTGATATTTGTACTTTAATATGGAGATATATGAAGTTAGAAATAACTTTGGATGCTAAAAAAAAATATTATGGGATTTTGATTTGAAATTTGGGACAGGTATAACAGCTGATATGACATCATGATATTTTTATATCCGTGTTGCGATACTCGGTAAAATGAAATATAATTGATTGTGGTGAAAATAACTCGAAATGCGACATGGAGGTGGTGGTATGGAAATTTGATAAATATCAATATTTGGAGTTTATTCAAGTACAGATGTAAATGTAAAAATATGGCGCATGGACAATAGTCTTTCTTGAGAGGAAATCCCCTCAGGGACTCATCTACTATAGGTGAGTACTAGTGTTCCAATCCAGAGGTACCCAGGGATCTTTACTCGCTTCATGTTTACTCTTCCCTTTGCCCTCTGCTTTTGACTTTCATTCTTTCCCTCGACGGCAAGAGAGGGAGCTCTCCATGAGAAGCTCTCGCCGCTCTGTTAGCTTCCTGCTTTTCATGGACAGCCAAAGTCACCATGTGTTGGCCGTGCTTGGCAACCCATTTGAGAGACGGGTGGTGCACTGTTATCCCCGGTGTATCAATCGGCTGGTACCTAGTCACCAGAGTGGCTAGTCTGCTAGGGATCCAGCGAAGGGGTTACACCTTGGGTTTGACTTTAAGGGTGGTCGCTGTCCCCGGGGGTAACTCCCAGCATAATGGCTCCGGCTAGTACTAAGGCGTATGCCAAGGCTGGGAATGACCGGAGCCTGTAATTGCCTTCCCTTGTTGGGCTCCATGGTGGGCGGTGCCTTCGGACCTGAATTTCTTTCTATGTCACATGGGCGCCTTTAAGAAATCTCCCTTCAGTGGGCATCGGAAACAAATACATTTCACATCTACTCCAACATTTGATACATATTTTGTCATAAAAAGAGTCTCTGATAAACAAGAAACTTTTAATAATGTTTCGCCTTTTCTTGTTCAAAAATCAATAGCAGCGGTCGTCGGTGAAGTTGAATCCATCCGTAAAATGTGTTCAGGTGATTTGCTGGTTGAAGTCTGCGATAAAAAGCAAGCCCAGAAATTCATAAAATTCATCGGCAAAATTGCCTGCCAAATTAAAATTGTCGAAAACACAGAACTCCGTCGCATTGGGACTGGCGACGAAGGGGATCGTCCATAAGGATTTATCATCCCTTTTTGGTGGCATATCCAAAAGTCCCGATATCATTGCTCTATATCCTTCTGAAGGGTATGACGATGCATTAGATACGAGTTGCGATGTTTCGCCAACTCAAACAACTGTTTTTAATCCTTCCCCTACAGTAAGACTCTCTTAATGGGTATTTTTCTTTCTTGGAATTGTCGCGGCATTCGGTCCAAACTTCCTGACATCAAGTATATCATTAACAAATTTCATCCCGTTTGTCTTAATGTTCAAGAAACCTTTTTAACACCAAACATTCCCGTAAAACTGCGTGGTTATAACTATATTCGGAAAGATGCAGGCACAGAATCTCTCAGTTCTGGAGGTGTCTGCATCTTCACTTCTAATTTATATCCTAGTACACCTCTAGCTCTACATACATCTCTACAGGCTGTGGCTGTGCAGGTTCATGCATTCAAAAAGTCGTGCAACAATATCGACGGACAGTAGCTCACCTCAAGAACAAAACTGCAAACATACCGATTGATATGCTGACCATTACCAACATACCGAGTGATGAAGTCGATTTTTGAAGTTCGTGTCCTTGTGGATACGAACCTCAAAATTCGACTTAATCAGTGTAAATGCAATGAGGACCACCATCTAACCGAAATTGTTTTTGTAACTAAATAAAGAAAATATTTGGGACATTGTATTCTGAAATAAAGAATAAAAACAATAATTCAAGTATTTTTGTTTTTATTGACCTTTAAATAAGTCAGTTTATTTGGCGCACCCTGTAAATGTTAATAGCATTGATTTATTATTAAAAAAATGCAAATCCATTTCAACCGGTTAATATCCATTATTTATAATTTTCCTACTAACTCGTTTTCTTCAAGCATGTTTGTCTATTAATTACAAATTTTGCAATTGTGTTTAAATTAAATTACCGGTGAGATAGAAACTTTAAGCTTTAAACATAGATCCAACCAAATGTCAAAGAAATATTAAACTCTTTTTCTCCTTTATTCGATGAATATTTTGCCACTAGGAGTACCACAGCTAGAATTAAGCTAAAAATCGATCGTAAATTTCACGCTAACCAGCAGAAAAATTTATTTAAATAATAAATTGATATACTATCTTTAAAAAGGGACTAAATGTATAATATTATTATGTTTAGTTTCATACCAAACATTGCATTAATTTTGGTATGAAACAAATTATTTTGGTATTTGGTATAAACATGGTATTATTATTTGGTAATTGGTAATTTTGGTATTAACAAAACATTTAATTTTGCAAGTGTGAATATTTCAAATGTACAATCATGAAATTTCAGGACAGGCTGTATGTGGTTTGCAATCTGTGTAAGGTTAGTAATATTATTTTAATTATTAGTCTGTTTTAAAAATATGGTGTATTAAAAAATATTTTATTTAATTAAGTGTTTTAGTGCAATTCGAATAAAAGAAATTTATGTAATCAAAGGGAATTTTTGAATTCACTGATATATTAATCGTTAATTAATGATTCAAAACAAGAAAAAATAGACTAAATCCACTTTCAAAATCAGAGGTCCAATTTTTGACTTTTCCTTTCTATTGAATTGCTGTCAACACAAGAGGATTGATATCAGCTATTATTGCATTTGGAAAAAATAAAATATTTTAATTTGCAATAAATGTACTGCAAAAAATATTAATGCCAAAATTCTCTAATATCAAAATAGAATATTCTCAGAATAAATCTCAGCAAAGAAAAATATGGAAAATACATTATTCCTTACTCAACCCTTTTAAACCCATTACTAAATATAATTACTAAATAAACGGACGGAGTTTTATTGATGATTTAATTTTGATTAATTTAGATAATACAAATATTGTTACTAACTGGTATACTAAAGAACAGAAACAAATAAAAATCATCTTGAAGCTACTTATCTGGATTTCAGGATCAAAATTGCTAATGATAAAACAATAGTTGGTATTTATGATAAAAGAGACGAATTCAAATTTAATATAATTGAACTCTGTAATTATCACTCTAATCTTAATTCTAAAATTTTTAAAAATTTAATTTTCTCACAATTTAATAAAATTAAAACTATTTGTAATAACAGAATTTCATTTATAAAAGCAACAAATAGTTTTATTAAAAATTTAAACAACAATGATTTTCCCCAAAAACTACTGCGATATCAATATTTTAATAAAAAAAAAAGATAAAATATTAGTGAAATAGATGGTGCTCATATACTACATTTATTTTTATTTACACTGTATTATAATTAGAAAGACAGTTCGGTAGATTTTCCTGCGGTGGTTAATTCTTTCTCTTTTTGTTTTCTTAATTTAATTGAGTTGTTCGTTTTAATTTTGGTTGAATATTCTTCTGTAGTTTAACTTTTTATATACAGTTTTGTTTCATTTGGTGATGTTTTTTAATGTTTTACTTTGTTTTTGTCTTTTGCTGTTTAAATTGGTATGTCTTTTTTACCGTAATTTTCGGGGGATTTTCGGATCACAAGGTGTCCATACTTTTGACCATTGTCTACCGAGGCCTCACAGAAAAAATCTCTTATTTTGAATCCTTGCCTAGAAGTGACCCTTGACGAAGTTTTCAGGCCAGATTCTTTTTCTATTGGTTATAGTTTTGATTCGGTTGTGTTCCTTTTTCTTTGGATTATTTTGTTCATTAATCTAGATTCATTTGTATTTAAGTTGTAGTTGCATTTGCGCTCACCAAATACACTGATTGATTTAAAAACTAAAAACTTTTTTAATTCTTAAATTTGTTTGAAACCGTAATGATTTTTAGTTTCGATTCCGGTTTTGGTTTCGTTTCCGTGGTTAGTGCCGTTTCTGTTTCGTTTACATAATTTTATTAATTATAATAATTTGGATTTGTTTCATTAATTAGTTCTATTCCATTTACCTTTCATTTTGTGAACTTTTAGCGTCTAATTCCGAATTGAGTTTTAATTTCGATTTCGACCTAGTTGGTTTCGTTTTAATTTTTGTTGACCAGGAAATTGGTTTTAATTGTTTTAATAATTTTATGATATATTTCAGTTTGATAAAAGCTTAACAGGTATAAATTTTCTTAGTAAATTTTCAAAGGAAAATGATAAATTTTCACATTATTGAATTACAGTCACGTTATTAGTAACTCTGAATTCAAACAACAATCTTTATAATGCTCAAAATTCACATAATTCGATTTCACCAATAATTATATTGTCATAACAAAGAATTGTCAAATATAATTGCTAGAATATTCAATGGATCGAATTTCGTACTTTTACTTTGTAGGTGCCCCTTCAAAGAATTTTATCATATATTTCCTATAGAAAAAAACCATGTATGTTCTATTATCCGTTGGAAAGTACAGTTTGGCAAATATCAGTCATATATTTCTTTTTCGCAAAACCATGACAAATTATTCGGGCAGAATTTATCCTTTTAGTGGCAGTCATAAATTGTTCCTCGAATCATAACTCACCGAAGGAGGGAAAGTTTGTATTTTAAAATTTCCCAGACGTGCTATTACTAGTTTTCTCAATCCACTCATAGGTTTTCTGAAATCTTATCTGTGACTTAAGCCTAAAGCGATATTTGTTTTGGTGCTTTAGTCATGAAATATGAATTTACAATTGGTGATTTTATGTGAAATACAGCACCAACAAAATAAATTAATATACAAATTTTATATAACAAATTTGAATTAATCTTGTTTGTTGACATATTCTAGATTCCAAGAAAGTGAGAAATTATAAGACTCCTGTGGTGTTTGCTTTAATGAATTTTTAGAGAAAAAAAATTTTCCATTATGATATTCTTTGGCATTTAGGAAAATATTTTAATTCTTTTTTAATAATTGTTTTGTTCTTTTTTTTTACTTGTTAGCACTGCAAACCACAAGGGAACACAATAATGCGTAAATAATGTCAAAAAGGTGAAAATTGAAATGTTTTCAATTTTCTGTTTGATTCTATAGATTTAAAATGTCTAAATATAAGCCAAGTCTTCAAAACAAACATATGATCAAATTTTCGTTTACCACTTTCCATTTATACCATCCATATAAAATTTTCATTTACCATTTTAATTTTTATTTACAAAAAAATACATTACGAACAAATGAATGACGAAAATAGAAATTTATCTAGAATTTATTTTTGGTTATTAAAAATATTAATTGTTTTATAAATGCATAGGAACTACTGTCATCCTAAAAAAAAGGGCATTATAAAGAAAATCAGTTAATTCAGGGTACAATAATTGTATATCAATTAACATCAGCGGCATACGACTTTAGAAAAAAACCATCACTATCAAGATTATATTTCTTCAAATTGTTCTTGTTAGATTACAGTATTGTAGAATTTTTACGTAGGGGAAAACGATGTGAGGCTATAAACAAACAGCTAGAATCACCCGTTAAAAATTATGCAATGAAACATTTACTTTATACAATACGACATCCAACTGTTTCATAATAATGATGATAAAAAAATAACTAAATTTGTACACATTGAAGAAATTTTTTGTGAAAAGATGTTTAATTGAAAAGTTATCGATGCTTTTGAAATTATATATACATGTGTGTGTGTGTCTATGTTAGTGAAAACCTGTGTATGTATGCATGTATGTGTGTGTTAGTGTTAGTGTTTATGTATGTGTGTGTTAGTGTTAGTGTTTATGTATGTGTGTGTTAGTGTTTATGTATGTGTGGTGTGAGTATGTATGTATATGGGTGTTTGTGCAACTACTGCATTGCAAGCATGACTGTTGGTCCAATCACAAATAAGTGTTAGTGAGATATATATTTGAATTAAAAAATAAGTAAAACTCCTTCCATGATAAATTGTGAACAAAGTCTCTCGTCGAATATTACACAAGATATATATGTTGTCTTTAAGAAATATCGTATTATTTTATAAGACATATATGTTGTCTATAAGAAGTTTAGTTTAGTTTAGTTATATTAACGTCCCGTTTAAAGCAACACGAGGGCTATTTTGGGACGGACCTCGTAATTTTGAACTACGGTCAGATGACGAGTACGACACCTGAAGTGGCATCCCCCTCTCCACACCACACCACACCAGCGGGAGGACGTTTGGCCTGACATATTTAACGTGCAAGAGACCCCCTCACATGACGGATCGTCGGTGGAATCGAGTCTCGAACCTGAAACCCGCCGGTTCCGAAGCTGAGACCTTACCACCAGGCCACCGCGGCCCATTGTCTATAAGAAATACTGAATTATTTTATATGACATTTATGTTGTCTTTAAAAAATACATCTTTTTCTAAGTTTAAATTAATCGATTTCACAGGCTTCCATATAATATCAAAGAAACTATTTATTAACTTCAGTTATTATATGAATTTTACTTAGTCTATAGGATTTATCTCCAAACTTATTAGAATGTTTATTCTTAATTTCATGCATACTTTAACATTTTAAATGTAATCATTCGGTCATACTTCAGAGAACTTTCTTCAGTAGTGAGACAGCCCCAGATGAGTCTTGTTCTTCCTTCCATTCCATACCATCTTGTTCCTGGCTAAGGTTTTCCAGTTTATCACCTAAATATTTTCCAATTCCTTCTTTTAGGTAACAAATCCATCTAAGTTTTAATCTCTCTCTTTTGTAGGTACCAAATAGTTTTACCAAAAAAGATTCTTTTAATGCCACTATCACCATCTAATCTTATTAAGTACCCTTCTTATTGTATTCCTACTAATTTCACTGATTTTTAGGATAGTTTGTGAATTTCCAGGATGGTTCTTCTCCAAAAATTATCATACTTAATTGAACAAACAATGGTTCTTATTTTTTTTTAATATAGCAAGTGTCTTAACACTTCTACGACCTTGGCGAATATTTCAACAGCGTATATTAGAGCAGGTCTGATCAAAATAATGTAAATTAATGTTTTGATTTCAATACAGATGAAATCAGATTTGAAATATTTTTATAATCCAAAAAAGTCATATTAGTAGATTATGTCATTTAATATGCTCATTCAGATGGCATCAACTATAAATAGCATAACATATAATTTGCATTCCAAAAAATGTTCCCAATACTTAAAAATCTCTTCCGCATCGATTTATATCCTTATAATAGGCATTGAAACATAAACATGTAGAAATTAGAAATTTCGATCTTCTGTCCTATCAATCACTTTATATTAGGGTTTATAGACTTATAGCTGAAATATTTACATAATTATAAATGACTCTGAAGGTGGTTAAAAGAAGAGAAAAATGCTAATATTAAAACATATACTCTTGTATTATTATCATAAAAAAAAAGGAAAAAAAGGGCAGGGTTAGAATAGGCAGTAAAAAAGGGTTAACATAAAAGGGTAGTGTACATACAATATTGGCTAAATATCTTAAAGCTAATCAACAAAACTATTACTATTTATTTTTTTTACTTTACAGCAGTATTTGCCAGCATTAGGAAATAAAAATTTTATTATAATTTAATCTTGTGTATTATATCTATTATAATCTAATCTAATTGAAAAAATATCCAATTAACTATTTCTCACAAATTTAGGGACTCACAGAAAAAAGTGTATTGAAGCAGTAATTTTCTAATGAAACTGACCACAATATAGTATGAATAAAAGTAATGTAATTTTAATCATGATTCCTGAATTATATAAGGATGGGATTGCTATAAACACGAGCTAAACTAGCCTTACTTCGGAAAATTAATATTTATTGATTTGTGGTTTTGATATAAACAGAAGTTTCCAAGTGTCTGGAAATCCCTCTTAGCGTCCTACCTTTGCCGTAAAATAGTTTTCAAAAAGTTAGAAATGCCAGCAAATTCTTTTATACAGGACATTTCTGAATAACCAACGGTATTTCGCAACAAATTCCAAATTAAAATAGACTAAATACAAATAACATGTAATATCAATCCTTCGAAATAAATTGATACCATTTTTTCGAAACGTACAATGCATAGTTACTTATTTGTCTATAAAACATATGCCTTTTAGCCTATTGCACATTTTCCATTCGTAGCATTACGCTGTCTTTGCACGCTGCATCACGACTAGTGCATCCATAGATTATTGAAAATTCTAGGCTTACTTCATAATAGGAATCATATTATTTTAATTTTGGAGAAGGCAAAAATCCTATATGGAACTACGAAATTAGAGTTGAATATATTTATTTAGATCATATCTGGAATTCTGATTTGAGGTGGGATTACCTTGGGTTGTTTAATAATTCGTCTTGTCTTAAAGAGAGATAAAGCTGCCGAAATTTTAAGGAAATCATTCTGAAAATTCACTTTGGTTTGTTTATAGAATTATCTATTCAATTTTTATGGATGGCAGTTCCATAAACACTGTGTAAACATCATAGACAAATATTTTGAAAAAAAAAACTATTTACTTTGCAGAACTAACCGTGTTTACAGTGCGCGAATTGAAGTATGTCATTTTCTTCTTTGATAGATTTTGTTTCTAAGAATAACAATGATAAAAACGTAAGATAATCAATTTAAGATCACCTTAAATAATTTAACTCTATACCCAGACGTTTACCATTTCTTATAAACATAAAAAAACATATCATTCATTATAATTCGTAAAAGCCATATATTTTTTATTCGCCTACTGTTCTGTTTTGCTTTAGATCCTCACTATATTTATTTCTATAATATTATTAGCTACTACGATGCAAATGTATTTTTAGACTCACAAATTTTTAGACAGATTTTGTATTTATAGTCTTTTTGTTGTTAATCTTCAGCTTTTACCGCATAAACTGCAGTTACTCTTAAAAGCATAAATTTTAATGGCATATATCTGTTTCTCATATTAAGACAAATTCATTGAAAAAATGTGGATACTGGTACCGAAATCTAATTCAGATTTTTTTATCTACTTTTATTATTAATAATATTTTCAAAACATTCCTAAAACGTGACACTCAATCAATAATTGAATGTTCATAATAATCTTGGTTTATTTCGAAAAACTTTCAAGCAGAAATATTCATTCATTCGGTAAAAAATAGAATTATCACACAACAGAATTATTTTTTTGCTCATATTTTGAAATTAAACTGCATGACTGTTTCTATATTTATTCCTTATTTCTAAATTTATCCAATTTCCTACACATTTAAAATAATTATTAAAGCATAATGTGCTCATTGAAAATGATACCAAACATTAAATTATTGAATTAGTTTTCTATATTTGCATTTAAATTGTAAAATTAGCATTTACACTTATACAGAGAAGGAAAGAATAGGGATTGGCGAAAAAAAGAGTTTATAAAAATTGAAAGTGTAAGCATGTAACATTTATATTTCAATGTTCATAAAATTACATATTGTATAGATTATTAAATATATTTTCATCAATAAACTTATGTTTGTTTAATCGAAAATTTTTCATTTGGAAATAATTATCTATTTTTATAGAAAAAATACGATAAAATCTAAAGTACAAATCTAGATCTATCATAAATTTATAAATAATATAAATAATACCATGTCATAAAATCATATCATATAAATAATATCATAAAATCATTGTGTGTTATACTGTTATATATTTTCATCTTAATGAATCTTGGCAAACTTTCTCTCAATATAATAATAAGCGACTGTTAGGAAAAATTATATTTAGAATTTTAAATGCAGTTGTTTTCTTGAATCTAATTTTGAGCAACAAAATTCTTTTCTTTTGATAAGCATGATTTAAAACTTATCCAAAATAATAAAAAAATTAAGAAAAATTAAATCAAGCATTTATTGAATAAGCATTTTTGGGAGATTTTTATTTTCTTTTTGTGAAGAAATATGTATCAAATAAACGTTGTGGATACAATTTGAAAAATTTCAGTTGTATGACTCTATTTCTATTAAGATATAATTTTAAAGTGTAAAGTAGTGAAAATTTGCCGCTAACAATGTCATTCCATAAATTTGAATCGTGAAATTGAAAAGAAAATCAGTATTTCATTAATGCCGTATATTTTTTCTAACATGCATACATTGAGATTATATTCCATTCAAATTTTAAAGAAAATGACGTTATGCATTTAAGATTTTAGCGCGCAATCGCTGAGGCATATGTATTACGGTAATAAATTTTAACCAAAATGAGAGTCATTCAGCTTTATCCAGAAGATAAAAGTTTTCTAAATCTGAAAAAGTATTTTCCATTTTCACTGGAAGAGTTAGTTCTTGTATGCCTTTCCCTTTTGTTTTCTTTTTACAAATCACAGCAGTGGAAACTTTTTCTTCAAGAAAAACTTCCTCGCTTTTCATTTTGATAAGAAACAATACGCTGGACCCGTGACCCATTCCTGTTCCTTTTCCCTCAAATTTTTATGTGAAGCGCATTTTAAAAGAAACCATTTCTGGACTTACTTATTGATTTCCATCCACCTTTTCAACAAACTTGGATTTTCCTTCACAACTTAAAAATAAAAAAAGAAACTTAAATTTCTTACTTTTCTTTAAATAAAAAGAAAGAAAAAAATTTTTTTTTGAAAAAGTTCCAATTGACCACTCCATCTCAACTCGAAGTGTCCCGAGATGTTTCCGGTATGGATTTTTCTTTTTCAAAATCTTTTCTTTTCTTTTCTTTCAGTTTTCTTCCCTGCATTTTCTACAGTGAATCATTGACTTCGTTTGTGCCACATAGAAGTGTATCGCACCGCAAAAGTAGAGTAAAGAAATAGAATAAATGAACAAAAAAGAAAAATAAATGACAAAGAGGAACGATATAAGGAAGAAGAGAGTGAAAGAAACATGGAAAGAGCGAGAGAAAGAGATAAAAAATCGTTAAAAGCTGCAAAGAAAAGAAAGATTTACCTTGAAAAGTGTCTATGTCGAAACTAAAATGTTTTGTGTCCAGCTCCTCACAGCTGAGTGTCAGACCACTTAAGATTTGTGGTTAAGTCTGAAGAGGCTGATCTTTGCAGTTTGGATTGAGAAAGAAGAAAAACGTCTCTAATGCTTAGGAAAGCTAAAAGAAGATATGTATACAAACCGGCGGACAGGATTTCGAGTCTATGATAAGCTAGTATTGATATGCAGTTTTCAGTTGAAAAAACCTAAGCAAAAAAATAGAATATTTTTTGTGTTCTAATGTTTATTTATTATTTATATTTATTTTACCGGAAAATTGAATTTCGTAATCAATTTTACATTTGATCGCTGATGTTTCACAGCATTTAAACTTTGCATGCAGGTTTATTTCAAAGATTTAAACTTTATATACATGTATACTTCAAATGTTTAAACTTTTCATGCATGTGTGTTTTCAATAGCAATGCGAGATATGGTTTTAAAAATTTAATTATCCGTGTAAGCTGAATTGAAATGGCAAAAATGATGCGATATTTGTAAATTATCTGTTTCGTTGAAAAAAATCGATTACTCATACTAATATAACGGAAATTCAAAACTAGATATGGCAGTATCTCATAATTTCAGTCAAAAATAATCTTACTATTAATTCAATAGTAAAAGTGAAGTTTCTAAAAATTATTTTTATTTATTTCGGATGCATTCGTATCCTTTCTTGTTTTTAACTATTAATCGAAAATGAAACAATTTTTCATGAAAAACCCAATTTTGGAATTCAGATATCTGCTACATGTTGCTTGCATAATCTTAGATATTGTCATCTTTTTTAGTCCGCTTTTACTCTAAAGATGGTAGAACATTAAAAAACATTTAACTAGTCTTAAATATTATATCAATCATAAAGAAGCATCCATTTTACGTTCTTCATGGAAAACGAAGTTAAGAAGATATTATCAGAAGTTTACTGACCTTTCTATCTGATTTTCCCTTGAATACCTCCCTACTTTGAAATAAGAAAATTTAAAAAGTCTAGATTCAAGCTTAAATTCATGTCCTGTCCACTTAAATTCGGAATTCTCTAAATCACAAAATTCCACTGAATTCTGTCAATAAAAATTATGGTAAGAGTTGATATTAAGACTTATTTCAGCACATTATAAAGCAACATGTGATATGTACCAATCGAATTTGCAGTGAAGATAAACTGTTATCCCTTTTTGCGATTTTAGTGAAAAAACATATAATTTCTGCAATAGGAATGTTTCATATATAATAAATGCATATTTGCAAAATTATTTGCGCCAGTAATTTCCACGTAAGCATTGATGATTTGTGATTAAATACTGATTTGGGAATTAGATTACTGATAGCTTATCTACACCTAAATTATACTATATGAACTGTTTCAATGCATTTCAAAATAAGAAGAATTCAAAGTCATTCCTATAATATAGTACACTGAAAATCATACTGGTGCATGTTCACAAAAGCTCTTTTAAAGCTATGTAAATCCGATTTGAAATTGCGAGATCCATTTTAAAATTGATCCGAGAAGCCATAAAACGAAATGTTAAACTGATTAATAAGCGATAGTTAATTTTTCCAGTGGAACATATCCAGAAAGCATACTTTTCAGTTTTCTTTTTCCTCACCAGCATTACAACTGAGGATAATTTAATTTACTCTTACATATGATGGTTTGAGAAAAAAATCATTACACTTCGATAATTTTGTTTATGACTTGTATAAACTATTTCTCAATGTATATTCTACGTTTTACATAAATTGATCATAAATGAATCCATTAGAAAAGATATGTTTCGTTAATATTCTGTGTAGAAAAAAATTTATTTCATATTGAGTGATAAATATTTCACTTCGTATTAAAAACCAAATAGTTTACCTGAAATAAATTTGTGCTTGCCTGCAAGAAAAAAAGAAAGTATGCTCCCTTTGCAAATCAGAGTTTCTAACCAGAATGGATAGTTATAATATACTAAACAAAAAATTTTGGAATGGTAAGTTTTCAATATCGTTTAGATATTATGTTATGTTTTATTTCGCAAAACTTGTAAGTCTATCCATATTAAGTTCTGGCACCAGAACTTTTAATGCATAGTTCTTATATAGAAAATGGCGTACGCAGACTCAAGTAGTGCTGGAAAATTATATTCATCATATATCTACAGTATTAATTTCGAAATTATTTGTGTATGAATATTTATATATTTCTAACCTTCTTAAATACAAATTATGTTTAAATGTTTCAGACGAATTTAAATTTTCATGGTATTTGATCTCCAGCTTTATTTATAGGTTGGTTTACCATCGTTTATAAAACCACCATTAAAGTCATGATTGGTTTTATATACAAATACAAACATAATTCCCGATTTTAATAAATAATTTAATATTAGTATTGCCATAGTAAGTTGGTCATATAATTTGTAGATAATTGCCTAATGAGAAAATATTTCATTATTTTCACGGTACAGTGGAACTAAATAAATATTTTAGTAAGAAATCAATATAAATAGTATTTTGTAGAATGAGTAAAAAATACTTCAGAAGTCAGCGCCATCTATTGAATTTAATAAGAAGAATTGAACTTTCTGTTTGATTTGAATAGAGAAAGAGACAAGAGATTGGTAGCTGAGAGAAGAAATAATAAATTGACCTTAAACGCTGACTATAAAAGATATATATCAATATAATTATAATATTTAACATAACTGATTAGTGTTTGTGATACGTGCAATGGGCATAAATTAATGATTTGGACTAAGAATATTTGGACTGTTAAATTCCATAGTCTTGGTAGTAAGTTATATATTTGTTTATGAACTAGATATCTTGTTTATTCATGTTTATACACTGAAGTGACAAAAGACATGGGATAGCAATATACAAATATACAGATGGCAGTAGTATCGCAGCGAAAAAGTGTAAATACACAGTTCGTTTTCCAGAGCTTTCATTTGTGTTCAAGTTATTCATGTGAACAGGGTTTTCGTGATTTAAGGCGGCACGACGAGAATTAACAGACTTTGAACGTGGAATGTTAGTTGGAGCTAGACGCATGGGTCATTCCATTGCGGATATCGTTAGTGAATTCAACATTCCGAGAACCACAGTATCAAGAGTGTGCCGAGAGTATGAAATTTCAGGCATCACATCCCATCATGGACAGCGCAGTGGGCGACCACCTGCACTTAACGACCGAGACCTCCGACGTCTGTGTAGAATGGTCAATGTTAATAGACACGCAACACTTCGTCAAATAACTGCAGGAATCAATGTAGGACGTACGAGGGACGTGTTCGATAGGACTGTGCGGAGAAATTTGTCTTCCTTGGGCTATGACAGCAGAAGACCGACTCGAGTGCCTTTACTCACAGCACGACATCGCCTGCAGCGTTTCTCCTGTGCTCGTGAGCATATCGACTGGTCCCTAGACCACTAGAAAACCGTGGCGTGGTCAGATGAATCACGATTTCAGTTGTTACGAGCTGATGGTAGAGTACGAGTGTGGCGCAGACCCCACGAAGCCATGGACCCAAACAGTCAGCAAGGCACTGTTCAAGCTGGTGGTGGCTGCATAATGGTGTGGCCTGTTTTTACATGGCATGGACTCGGTCCTCTGGTGCAACTGAACCGATCATTGACTGGAAATGGTTATGTTCAGCTGCTTGCAGATCACTTGCAGCTATTCATGGACTTCACGTACCCACACAACGATGGGATTTTTATGGATGACAATGCGCCATGTCACCGGGCCAGAACTGTTTGCAATTGGTTTGAAGAACATTCCGGACAATTCCAGCGCATGATCTGGCCACCTAGATCGCCCGATATGAATCCCATCGAGCATTTATGGGACATCATCGAAAGGTCCGTTCGTGCCCAAACTCCTGCACCATCCACATTTTCACAATTATGGACGTCTATACAGACAGCATGGCTCAATATTCCTGCAGAGGACTTCCAACGACTTGTGGACTCCATGACACGTCGAGTTGTTGCACTTCGCCGGGCAAAAGGAGGACCGACACGATATTAACAGTCATTCCATGACTTTTGTCACTTCAGTGTATAACCCCATCAGTTTTCCATAGATGCCCACAGAATTTCAAACTCTGAGTCTCTAGCAGATTTCAATGAATTTTCCAAACTAGACTTCTCCATGTTAAACATAAATTATCAACCTGGAAACAAAATTCAGGATAACGTTAATCAAGGGAAAGCATTTAAATAAAAAATACATCTAATTAATTTAAGATTAATTAAGACTATGAGAATTTAAAAATGGAAAAAGAATTAATGCCGTCGTACTGACATAGGGTTAGCATGTTTCTCCCAAGATCTGGTCATCCTAGGTTCGATATCCGGTTAGGCATTCTAATTGTGAGGTGTATGAATGTGCCCGCGGTAAAAAGCAGTTGCGCAAGTGAATGCGACTCATGAAGTACCTAAGTCGTAATTTTGACACTAATTGGCCGCCCTACTGAAAAAACTAGAGACACTCACTCGGCTTAAATTACTGACAGATAACTGTCATCAGGTTTTTAAAGAGCCATAAGCCACAACAATGAGCACATTTTTATATTTTATGCAAAAAATTCATATATATTATAAAAGATATTTTATACTAATTATCTATACGAATAAAGTTTATTAATTCATCAACTAGAACAATTCATGAAAATATGAATTTGTTTTTTTATTTAAAGTCATTTTAATCTTTGAAGTATAATGTAATAAAAATTAGATATAAAAGTAGGAACCAGCAAAACGGATCCAAAAATTAGTTATTAATTTCTATGAATAACTTTTAATAGTGAACTTATTGAGATAGAGCATCGAATCTTCTGCTGTTAAGATCTGGAATCGAATCTTAGTATCAGTTTCATCTTTTGAACTTTTTTTTTCGTATTAAAAATCCGAAGTTCGAACAATTATGGTCCTTATATCAACTAAGTATTTTTCATTCTGTTTAAAATTATAAGAATTTGCAAAGCACATATTACGTATACACAAAGAATCGTAATAGCTACTTCACTTTTAAACTTTAAAAAAAAGAACTGGAGTTTTGTATAGACAGGGAACAAAAATCAAATGAAAACTGTTACTATGATTCCCACTGAAGCATAATTTGATGGACAAATAAAAATTGTTGTGAGTTGTGACAATACGTTAAAAGCGAGTCATGCAAAGGAAGGGTGGTATTATTGATTGTCTGAACCTCTCACGACTGCCATGATTATTCTTCTAAAACGCTTTTGAACAGTTATAAATTCAATTATTTTGTTTTGTAGTTTACAAGAATTACCATATCATAATCCTGCATTGTAATTTTATGCTTAATAAGGTGAATATTTACTGCACAAGCTGCCATAATATCTGTATCACAACAGAACATTGGAATAAAAAATAAGCTAATTGAAAGTTTTCCAAATCTAGAGGGTTAGAAATTTGAGTGAAGTTAGGACGATTTATTCTGCCATTCTAACTTCATAATTTTACACAAATTTCATTCATTGTCTCGTTATTAATTTGTTGCAAGAACTTTTAAGAGGAAATTACTTACAGAAAATGAAGACCAAACCAAAGGTGGTAAAAAATTTCCAACATTTCCACAGCGATTGGATGCACTAAAATCTAATGAATCCACATTCCACCAAGAAATGATGCTTCTCTGCGAAGAGCCACTCTAATTAGTGCATGAAATCTCAAAAATTACGCGGCATAATCATCGATAGCGGATGGCCCTAAAATTCTCCTTGCGTTCGAATGGAAAGGCTTTAATCATATGTCAATGACAGGCGGGCCTTCTAGTGGGGCCCATAAAGCGAGTGAGATGAAGGCATCAAATGGTCATTATGGGAACTCATGGCCTAAATGGCCCGGAAGGAATTTCGAAGAGTGGGACGTCCGTTACTCGCGCCCCAGAATCTCAAAAGGAACGGAGATGGCCCAAATTAAAAGCTGTCCTTACCTTTTACTTCTAGACACATCTGGATGGTATTTATGGCACCATTTGTGGTCATGGATTATTGGAACAGCTTGTGTACCAGTGATTGAGGGCAACGGAAAGAAATAAATATTATAACTTCCCGGGTTGTTTTCCAGTCAGCATTTAATTAATTTCTGGGAATGCGTGTTCATAAAACTATGAGAAATAGAAGTATGGAATTTAGATTTTATTTTTCTTACATAATGTAGACATCTCATAATTTTACCTAGGATATTATTTTCAGTCTGGATATGTTAGATAGTTATATTCTACTTTTTTGCCACAATGAACTAGGCGTGAAAGAAAACTAGATATTAATTAAAAACAACAGTATTAATAAAAGTAGATAGCAACTGATTTCTCGGAATGCATATTCACAAAATTGTGGAAAATAGAAATACGGTATTTAGATTTGTTTCTTGCATAGTGTAGATAGTAGTTTAAATCAGTATATTATTTACAGTTTGAATATGTATACTAATAATATTCTATTTTTGCTACAAAATGCACACGGCGAGAAAAAAAACCTACTGATATTCAAAAGCAGTTATTAATCAATAATATTAGAAGTAATAAAAGTAGATATTAATTTATCTTCCCGAATGCGTGCTCATAAAGCAAGAATTCGGGGAAATAGATATATGCTATATAGATTTAATTATAAATGCGTATGACAGATCACAGTTTTAATCAAAATATTTACTGTGTGAATTTTTATACTAGAAATACTTTTTATTTTAGAAAACACTAGAGGGAAAGAAAACCATATACATATTAATAAGTAGATATCCATTAATATAGTTTTTATCATTATAATTATTTTTACAAAAAGTAATAAAAGCCGATGAATATTGTAAATTTTTAAGTTTGACAAAAGTATTTTTTTAAAAATTCACTGAAAATAAGAATTCATTTGAAATTCGTATGGGAGATTGGAAAAACGCTTTATAAACTTCCTTTGTGCCTATTTTAAATTTAAAACTCGAATATAAAATTTCATACTTAATACCAATAGAATTTCCAATAAATCTATTTTTCCTATCTTATTTTTTTAAAAATGCATTTTCTTTTTAATGAAAACACTCAAAATTATATCCAAATATTTGCATCTAAAATACTAAATTTATATTGCTTGCCTTTATTTAAAGCATGTTGATTATTCATTCAGATGGGACTACAAAAATTCAAACATATCTTTATGAAGCATTAAACGGAATTTAATTGTTTTTTTTCCATTCATAATTTTAAAAAATTGCATACTGTAAATAAATGAACTGCACCAGAAGTATTTTACATACTTAAAAACATCATTGCCGATATAATAATACTTAAAATTAAGTTAGAATCACGAAAATTTCCAGAATCCTTCTTAAATATTGTCATATTAGCTGCAAGTTTGTTTTCGTATCATGAAAAGCTTTAGTTTATGTATTAATATAAAGTATTGTCACATAGTTCATGGTTCGTTTACAACTTTATGTAAATAACTGGTGCACCATTTTATTTGTTTATTATTTACTTAAATAATAAGTTCATGACAATTCATAGCATGTAAAATTTTCAGAGATATTATTTATTATTTACTAATAGTCTAATTAAGTTAAATTTTTATGAAAGAATGTTCAATAATCTTATTTGAAATGTAAAAAATTGTTTATTTATCTATAATAAAATTTTAACAAATAATTCATTCGGCATATTTAAAATAAATATTATAATAATAATAATACTGCTATAAATGTTCCTTTTTTAATAAAAGAACAATTATTAAAAACTAATACTTTCAAGCTTGTTATTGCTTTTTTTTATTTTCCGTACTTTTATAAGCATTATACTAAGATGAATATTTAAAAGTAACTGAAAAATATGCCAAATAATAAATTAATAAGAAAAATAATCTTTTCATAAAAATATCTTAATCTAAATATCCTGTTTCATGATTAAATTTTGAGTAAACACTAAATGTACATTGAGAGCAATTTTTAAGTACACTAAGGATATGTTTTTCATTCTTTAGTTAAACCCTTGAAAGATGAAAAGATGAATACAAAAAAAAATAATAAGTTTCTTTCCATACACAACCATCTTTTTTCTAATGAAAGTTGACAGTATAATATCCTTTTAAAATATGATCAATAAAAAAAAGGGAAAATGTTGTTTACCTTTTTCAAGTTGCTTTCAGAAAGTCTAGAAGTTAATAACTCCAAATATTTTTATAGTTTCTGAATATCCAAGTGAACGAGTATACAAGGATACATACTGATATTTGATTTTCTTTCAATATTTTTTCTTTAAAATTTTTTAAAGAGAAAGCTAATTAAAATTCATCAACTGAAGGTACACTGGATAATTAGTTTTTCAACTATAATTAAGCTACAGAACGGTAATTATGATAAATTCTGATACGTTAATTGCAATACTGAATCGAGTGCATACAACGCCTAATCATTTACGCAATCTTATTTTTCTTTTTGATTTTTTCAAATGCAAAAATTGAAATTTCTCCATATGTTAGTTTTATATTTTAAAATAATATCAAATTATTAAGCAAGGAAATAAAATAATTGGTCTACTTTAGTATATATGGTACAATGCGTTTATCTATATACTCCGATATTTAACATGTGGACTTGCAATGCCAATTCGATGCAGCACTTTATTAAATTATTAACTGGAATTTCCGAAATATTGACATGATTTTATTTAAGATTAATCAATTTTGATAATGAATCATATAAAAGTCTTTCGTTTAAAACCCAATGCTTTTTAAAACAGCATCAAAGAAATGTTATCTAAATATACTACATGGTGAATGATAAGCTATTATTTTATCTTACAGTTTAGATCTTTAAGTTATTAATAACTATCTAAGAACATTATATATCTGCTGTACAGTGTAGCACATTTTTTAATTTATGTGCTCTTAATACCAACGTTTTCTAACTGAAAAGATCTCAAACAATTACCATACACATCGACTTTGCAGACTCAAGGGCCGAAAATATATAACAGAAAATCATATTTTATATTGAATTTCGTAATCTAAATTTGTATATTATGCATAGATTATCATTTCAAGTATTTTATGTGCCTATACTTTTTCAGCTTTTAAATCGCATGATCCTTATAAAGCTTTTAAAACCTTTCTGCTATAATTTTTTTCTGAAAGGGAGATATTGATTATGATATTCATACGAAAGCTATGATTATATGATTTTCTTTGCGTTTAAGAAGAAAAAAATATTCGAAGTTATGAAGCCATATGAAGTTTTATAAAATATTTTTATTACATTATTATTTTGCTATCTATTTTCAATTGATTTTTACAACGAAACAACCTATTCAGAATTTTGAAATACCGAATAAAATCGATTATTCTGCTACGTTACTTACAGAGATACTATATCTTAACTCAGCTTTTACAAAAGGGTTATTTCGATCCCTCTGAAAAACTTTTGTTTAATTTGTTTCAAGAAAATTGCTATATATAGATATTTTAATTAACTTTTGCCTACAATTATAAAACATATAATCTCAAATTGTATTTTTTTTTCAGTTTCGGATTAGTATTTATAGTACGCATACTTTTACTGGATGGATCATTTTGGCAATTCGGATAAATGATCTTGAGAATACATAAATTTATTTTAAATCTGTAATTTCTTGATAGGGACGCTTATAGATACAGGTATAAATATAGAAATAAGTATGTGTGTATAAAATAATCACGAAAACGAAGCCTAAATTCAGTTAAATAGTATCTATTATAGGTTTTTAAGAAGGCGTCGTCAATAAGAAGACGTGTGAGGCAATGTTTTAGTAAATGATGATGGTAGAAAAATATATGGTCTAGATTAGAAAAAAAAATAATTTTCTTAGTAAATAAACACATAATTTCTTTTTCATCACACCACAAACCTCAACAAATATAGTGAAATTATAATTTTTTTTGTACTTCAACTTCATATCCGATAAATATAATTTATATTTTTTCTAATGCGAAACCAGAAAGGGTCAAAAGGACCTCTTTGGTATAAAAAGGTATACGCAAATTCTTGTCAAATCTAGTGTTAATGAGCAAATAATTATTTATCTCTAAAATACTCAACAAAATATTTTCTATCTATCGAATTTAGCATATAATGAATTTCCTAAACACAAATGGGAACAAATTCCGCCTGAAATTTTGCCTTTCTCACTCTGGAATGCTAAGCTCTCCCATAATAAGTAGACATTTTAACTCATTGTTGCGAGAAGCGCATTAAATTCTTTCGTTTCAAATCACGCAGAAAACAGAAAACTCCATTTTCTGCGAAGAGTCAGTTTCCCACAAGCAATAATGTATAATGCAGTTGCTATTTGGAACCTCCCTTGTGGTCCATAGATCTACGAGAACAACTATTCACAGCCAAGATTCCTATTTAGTAAAGTCACAATTCATTGGGTTGCTTTTGCTTTCGTCCTCTGGAAAGATAATATGCTCCACAATTACGAGTGAATTATTTGCTGTCTTCTGATAAAGGTGAGTCTAGTTCTCATACAGTGAGATGGTATCTATGAATAGCTATGTGATTTTTATTTCCTTGCTTGAAGAACTTTTGGTTATAACGATAGATTTCTTTCATTGTGTCGCAATTCAACGTAGAACGAATCATTCCATCAAATATTAGATTCGATTTGTTCTAAGCCTTGTTTTGAAAGGTATTTCATTTTTACTTGTTTCTGGATTGCTCCCTCGACTGTTTTAAAAGTAAAAAAAATACGAAAGTATAATCAAGCGGAGTAATTTGCTAACTCCAAATTACCCTTGGGTATTTCCGGCAGTTCAATACCGGAAACATTCGTTAAACATTAATGTATTCTTAGGCTTCTATTATGTGAAACTTAGAATGTAAACGATCTCTCCTTTTTAAATGTACAAGCTAGGAATTTCCCGATTTATTTCTTCCATCAGATATAGTATTATTCAGTGTAACTAATTTTAAACTGTTGTGAAACTAATTAACTAGATGATTTAAATTGGAGACGTATTTAATTTCATCTTATCTCATTTAATCTTAAATTGGTGTAGGTGTTGACGAGCATTTATTCCAGTATTATTCAGATTACAATTTCCCAATTTCATTCTAATCATTCTTTTATTAATGTGCATGAACACTTCCAAAAGAAATTTTTTAATGCATAAAAACAGTTTAAAATAGCTAAATAAAATTTAGAATTTTTGAAATTGTGCATAAAATGAGTAGAAAACAAAACAAATATCGCATATTATACCAGTCCATACCAATAATCTTTTAAAAATTAGAAAAGATTTTTAAAAAATGATTTCCTTGACTAAAAAGCGATATAAAGTGACAACCTTCTATTTCAAAAGTTTATTAAGTGATTTGTCCAAAAGTTATATATTATCTAGTTCTTGAAGGGAAAAAAACTGCATTTCTTAATCTTCTTAAGCCATTTTTGTCTCCAAATGCTGTGTATATTACATAAATATTTTTAAAAAATGAAATTTTAAAATTTTTCCATTTTGAAATAAAACCACTCCAGTCTACTCCCCACAACCCAATTAAAAGTATTAACATTCAATTTGACTAACCGAACTGCCGTGACAGCAGTGGCTGGAATTAAGGTTGTGTCCTAAGAGCAATCACTTGCCTCGGCACAAGTCTTTCAAGTGGGAAGTCCATCCCGTTGTCTGCAGGAATAACTCCATTATTTTTGCCCCCACTTGGGTGACGAAAACCAACAACCATGCCTGAATTTCTTATCTTTAAATGAGGTGCACCCCAATCTGATCATTTTGAAGTATAAAAACAACAACTATAAAACATTTCTAGATGAAAAGATTGCTTATTTTTTAGATCAGGGATTGCAAATATATCAAGAATGTACTCTGAACACAAAATAGGAATTAGTTTTGAATTTTCCTAAGAAGATTTTACTAAAATTTCAAATTTAAGAAAATATCATTTAAATATGTAAACATTCAAGTAATGAAAATGTAAGACTTAGAGTATAACTTCCCAGATACTGAATTTAAAAACGAAATTCAAACCGAGTCATAAAGAAACTTATTGAGATATTACATAAATTGAATTTTAAAAAAAAATGTTTGATACTTTGATTTTTAAAAATAATTTTTATCTTGTGAAATTAATAAAAAGATATTTAATATGCAAAAAATTAGACAAATAATTATGCGTGGAATTAATGTAACTAAACTATCAACTGTAGTATCAGTTATATGCAGTTTCCTTGATTTTTTATTTAGTATTTACTTTGTAATCATTAATCATAGTACCTACCAGTTGAAGTTTTTTTTTCTTTAAAATCCTGTCTTTAAAACAATTATCTGTGCCCCATGCTTGAAATGATTAGATTTTTTTAAATGTAAGTATATGATAAAGAATAATTTAAATCAGACTCTAAACAAATGCATGTAAAGATAGTAAGTATTTAATGCAATACCAGAATTAATTCAAAATAACTTATATGCTAATAGAAAGTTACTAAATATAACAGAAATAGAAGACTCGTTAATTTATATATGATGACATATAATCCCGAATCGACATAATATCATCCAAGGTAATCCTCAAAAGTAACTTTTCATCAGTTCTTATTTATTTTGACGTACCAAAATGAGGAATTCCCGGTAGCTTTCAAGAATGTCAAGTGAAAAGTTAATTCCCAAACGAAGTAATATTTGTGACAAACATTTTTGCAGGGGAACATCCGTAATTGACTTGATTTGCAATCCATTTAATAATATTTAAGTAACTATGAATTTAATATTTTGTTCCAAATAATTTTATGTTAATAGTTAAAATATGATGAAGTAAATGCACATACCTTGTTAAATTTTTGAAATTTGACTTCTTGAAAATTATTAAGTAATGAAGCATTTAATAAGTTTTACGAAAAACTTAAAATCTGCATTTTCCATTAGTATGGAAATCAAATAATTTTATGTGAATATGTTTTATGTATTTTTAAAAGACTAAGTACATCTATTTGAATAAGTGATTGTACGTAAAATAGACTTTTTGTAGTTTTATTATATAATGGAATATTTTGAAGGGGTTATGAAATATTTAGGAAGAGAAATCTTTTCGTTACGTGGTCTATTTGCTTCATAATATTAAAATTTGTTAAATATATTTTTGAGTTAAATGAATTTAGGATAGCAATAAAAGTTTTATTTATTTTTTTATAATTCAAATCTAGATTGTTAAAATAAATTTCCTTTTTTAAAAAAAATGGTATTAAAACATGCTTTTAGGTATTTAAAATGATAAAATCTCATTCGTCGGCTGTTATATGATTTTAATGAAGGAAAAATGTCATTTCATTTGAATGATTTTATTCCACAATTAAGTTCTAAAAACATGACTTATTGCAAATTGTATGATTCCATGATGAAATATTTGAAACAGCAAGGCACCGATGTTGACTGATTTTTCTTTTAAGTTCCTATTATAAATAGTTTGTTAATACTATTTAGTTATTAATATAAGAAAGCAGGATATTCATTAAATTTATTTAAACTTTGAAGTTTAAATTGATTTTCACATATTACAGACTCAATGCTAAAAATTAAATATATATGACGAAAAATAAATTCAAACTTTTTTTAAGTAATTCTAGTCGAGTGAATAAAGAAAATCGACTATTCGTCAGCTTCTTAACCCTTTGCACTCGAGGCCTTTTTCTCTTGCGCGAACCAGCAACTCGAAACGATTTTGGCCAAATTCGGCGAACATATTACAAGTAATTGAAAAACATTTATAAGGAAACAAACGTATATAAATAATAAAATTTCACTAGTTTATTCATTTATATGTCGAAAACAAGAAATTTTATTAATTATTACAAAATTTTAATAAATATTACACTCTGGATTTAAAGTTTTAAATTTAAGTTAAATTAAATTAATTAAGTTAAGTTAAATTAATTAAGTGTTAAAATTAAGTTAAAGGTTTAAATTAAAGTTTAGTTAGCGTCGTAGCAGCGTAGTTCCATTTAAAATTTTAAAACACTCAGGCGCCTCAGCAGCGCCGCTCGAGTTGCCACTTCGAATCGGCCGGGCGCCGTATCGGCGCCGCTCGAGTGCAAAGGGTTAATACTTTATTTACGGGTTAAATAAATTTTTACACCATTTATTGGTAATACTCAATTTATCTTTCTCTCAAGTAAACAACCAGTTCAAAAGCCACTTTAGATTAACTGAGAAGTTAAGTTATTTATAAAAAGAACTCTTGATCAGTACAATTAGAAACATAACAATACTATGCATAATTTTATTTGACAATTACTTGCATTCTACATAAGATATTAGTTTCAAGAAATTGCCAACTTCAGTTTAGAATTCACGGAATATTTTGAAATATTACAATGTTACGAAATAGAAATTACAGTTAGTATCAATAGTTAATTTTTTTATTTAGTTTATATTGCTGAAAATTAATACCATTTCAATAATAAATAATGACACTTAACTTTTAAAAGGAAAGAGAATTGAATAGGCTCCTAAAATGTATTTTGATACAAATGACAGCATATTTATTAAGTTAATTCTCATTGTTTATAATTTTATATAAAAGATAAGTTTTTATCATTTAAATTTTACTATATTTCAAAAATCCCTCACAGCTTTAAACGAATCAATTATTATTTCAAATTAAATGTAAAGAACGAAAACTATAAACTTTAAAAATGAATTTCATTAAATATTGCTTTCAAGAAAATTTATTTCTAAAACACCACCAGTTTAATTAATCTTGTCACTTCTTCATCTTCTACAAAAGACCAGTTCTTACGAAAACAGAAAGGCAGTTTTATGCTTAAAGGAAATGAACTGAAGCTGAAACATTTAGAACAAAGAAATAAAAATTCTATTTCGATTACCATTTCTCTTTCATCGATCGCTCTTAAAGAATCAGAAGAAGGAAGAAAATGAAACGGAATTATAAAACAGAATAAAATACATGAAAGAATGGCATGCGCAAATAAAGAAAAGTCTTTGTTTTGACTTTTCCAAACAAGTCTTTCAAGATCTCATTTATGCTTCATAACATCATTAAAATCGATAAATGCACAAATACATGCATGAATATGGGAAATGAAAATTTTACTTTTTAAAAATCATTCTTAAAAATTCAATTGAAATTATTTATGAAAAAGTTGCTCCAAATTCGTTTTAAACAATTTAATACTTACATTTTTTTTTACTTCTCTCTTTTATCTTATTGTTTGCAAAGTAAAATTTAAATACGCTTGTAATTAATGGTGTTTAATTTATGTTACTAACAAATTGTTCCGCAAAAGTGTAATAAAACTTAAGAAAATTTAATTATTATGTAGTCAATAGTAACATAAGTATGTTTGTTTTTATACTGTCTTATTAAAATACTACATCGCGAAAACTATTTTTTCAAGAGGACTTTTACAATTACTTATGATATCCTATTAGACTGAAGTTTCAATTTATCTTACTACAAAAACAATGAATTATTTGCAATGAAATATCGCAAATTGAGATTGTTTCTATAAACGGTATTTCTTATAAATGTATGAAATCTTTTTAATACCCACTTACATAACATATATTCACATCTCTCTTTTTAGCTTAATAAAGATTGTTCTTTAATGAACCTTGTAACTTTGACCTTCATTTAAAATCGAAATCAAGCACAAAAACTGTTCTATGGATAGACAGGAACTTGGGAACCCGACTCAAAAACTGTATCAGGATTTAAAAACTTAGAAAACTGGTACAAAGACTGTTTTGGAAAAATAAATACTGAATAAAAAAAAAACTACACATCAAGAATATTTGTGAAAAAAATGAATATGAAACAAAGCACAAAATATATTTTAGGAAAATTTGGAATGACACCGTACATTTTTTTTCTGAGGTATAACTTAGAATAGTAACATACTATTACAAGGACTTTTGACTGGTGATTGTAAATTACAGCTCAATAAACATCTATATCGTTTATTCGATGAAACAGTTCACTAAATCCTATCTATCGATTTAGAATCTGACAACTTGCCTCTAAACAATGACGACAATCCTTTATAATATGTAAACAGTTATAAGTACTAATATAGCCGAGTATTTTATTGCCATCACCTAGTTAATATCTATATATTCAAAAATTAAATACTAATACTTAAATTAAAGTTATTAATATAAGTGCTGAAAAAAATAAATTTAATCATTTTCTTTACTATATTAATTAGTAGATATGTTTACATTTGAACTATTTATTTCTTGTTTACAGTTCATTATTAAAATCCTTATGGGATATTGTAGTTAATTTTATTTCAAGTTCCTGTTCAATGACTCCAGATTTCTAGAATCAAATCTTAATTAAATTAATTAATAATATTATTATGACATTCTAAGCAATATAAAAATTGCATATGTTACTTATAATACACAGTCATGCAAAATTTCAATAAACTCTAATAATATCTATTTAAGAGTGAATAAAAAATCAGTCATAAAATTTATTTTAAAAAATATAGTGCTATGATTCTTAGTACAGAATTTTTATGTTATTTTTTAAAAATAAAATTGCTGAGAAATTCCTTTTAACAAGATAAATGATAATATGTTTTAAAAAGTTAAATATAGCGTTACTAAGGACATATTAAATCTCATATTAATCTTGTAAAGGGTAATTTCATGTATTTTAATTGCAAAAAAATATTTACCTGATATTAAATTATTCTAATAACAAATATTAAACATTAAAGTATTAAATTAATTAAAAATATTTATTAATGATTAATTAAATCTCTGATTCAAACAAATTAAAATTATATTATAATCTTAACGAAGTTATATTCTTCTGCATAATACTAAGTTTACTGTAATGTGTAAATATTCCTTTTAGTGGAATAATGGAAAAGAAGAAAATAAATTCTAATAAAATAGATTACATGATGTTCAGGGGTAAAAAAAAAACGATCCTCTCTATAAATAGTCGAATGTCTCCAAGACCACGGAAATTGCATTGTTCTTATTATTCTATGTTGTAACAAATGGCACGTAAATGTTTTCTAGCACACCTCGAAGTATAAATGAATGTCAGAAACAAAAGCAGTTGGTAGAGCGGTAACAGACTACAGCAGCAACATATGCTACCCTCTTACCTCAGGATTCTTTTATTCTGTGCAAATCACTTGGGATTAGCGTAATCCGTGTTGTCTTTCCTGGGGTACAAATTAGCCATCCTTGAAGGAACGCAGTCCGGAACAGAAGAATAAAAACTTATTCAGTCCTCTTCTGTTTATCTGAGAGATCAACTAAAAGTAAAATGCTGCTTCCGAGTATTAAGATCGAAAGCATAAAGGAAAGAATTAGAGGACAATTAAATGTGTAGCAAGGGCAATTCATTTATACTTTTGCAGAATTAAATAAGTCAGAAACTAAAGAAATTGAAACTAAGGATATTATTAAAGGATCGTTATTCTTTGTAGAAATGCATAAATTCAAACAACCGTGTGTAGGAAAAAGTAAAAATAGAGGTTTGTGTGTAGTTCTACAAATGTACAATGCTATAAAATACAATTTATAATATTTCTCCTTAAAAATATAGTAGATATTTCTGAATATTTAAAGGAATTTCGTCTGCATATATTTGAGATTATTAAATATTACAAATATAGAAATAATAGAAAGTATTACATATAATATATTTCAAATAAAAATTATATTAAAATTACTAAATAATAAATAGATGAACGCTACAAATTTAAGCGTTCTACTACTACCAATTTAACTACTTTTCCTTGGACCCATATGCTATATGAATAGGGATTGTCTTATTTCATAATAGATAAAATGGCTAAACCTTGGCTCAGACTTGACACAATCGATATGCGAATTCAGAGACCTTCTTTATTCTTTCTTTTCAAAGGCGATCTGTAACTCTTTATTTGTCAAAGAAGATTATGGAAGAAATACAACTGGTCTGCCTAGAATGTTTAATGTATGCCCCATTCGATTAACAGAGAGCAGCGAGTTTAGAGTGTCTTCTTGGTATCAGTTTATCATAAACAACTGCTCAAGATTTTTACATCTGTACAATTTTCTGAATGTTAGTTGTCCAGCTCAAATTCACTATTTCATGACTCTCATATCAAAACCTCATTATATTTTATCATTGCTTCTTCCAAATAAAGAAGCGACAAATAACAGTTTCAATTTAGGCTGATTGTGATTTCGTTATTCTTGGATAGGAAACACACATAAAAACTAAATTTCACGCATAATCTTAATGATTATGACGATTTTGTGAAATTTACTTCAATCCGCATTGTTCTACAACATAGAAAATATCACATCACAAATGATTGGCTTTTGTCTGATTCAGTTTCAGTAGATTTTTAGAAGCAAATAAAGATATATAGCTCATGTATCCCTATAAAAATGACCTTCATTTAACATTTAAAAACTTCATCAGTTCATAATTTTTTAAACTTAACACATTATCTTCTAATAGAGAGCTAGGGAATTTACCATTTATCTGCATGTTTAACTTCTTTACAATTACTTAGATTTTCAATCAGTTAATGATTGTTGTGAATTATTACATTAAGAAATTGCTGAAAAAGATATTTGAAATATGTATTCGAAGAAAGCATTTAGAATGATCCAAACAGCAGAATCTATAATTTCCAGTTCAACAATGGATTTCTGAGAATTGCATTTTATTTCTGAGAACTGCACATTTTGACATAATAGAATTATGCATAAACTCAGTAAATTTTAAGAACAACATTTTCATTATGAATAAAATTAATGTAACTGAAATCAGCATGACACAATATTGTGATTCTTTTAAGACAAACATGTAAAGCAAAAAAAAAAAAAAACTGGTTGTTAAGACATATATTAGTAGCGTTTTGATAGCCATTGAGATGTGAATGAGAAACTTACTGCAAGATATCAAAGTAGGATCTACTTTGACAAATATAATTCTCCAAAAAGCTGCTCCGATATGAAAATGAGAAATTTTTGGTTCGGTTACTGGTTGTCGTATTTTAGGAGGTAAGTAAATGATGTTGGAAAGATTTATTTCCCCTCCATTGATGGGACGTACTCCCAAGGAAAACTGCTTTATCACTGCCGATAATGACAAGTAAATATCATTTTCCATCTTTTTACTGTCTCGGCGATGATCCTTCAACTACTTTGCAACGTTGATGTTACATTATCTAATTGTAAATGTGTAAAGGCTAAGCAAGAAAAGCCCTGATTCCATTACGATACTTGTATAAATAATCCACAACAAGTTTTCACATACAAGTATTAAGGAATTTGTTATATTTTCTTCATTTTGTAATATTAAGGTCAATGAAAAAACATTTGAAATCATAAATTATGTCAAAAATTCATATGAAAATTACATCTTAGTTGAGGATATATTATAAAAATAATAGATTAAATAGTTAGAGAATATTAAATTTTCTTAATATTTTTAAGGGCTATATTGCTCATTGTTGCTTATACAAAATATCTAAAGACATTAATTCTGAAATTTTTCGTTTCATAAATTTAGACAACTTTTTAAAAAAAAATTACTGAAAGACAGGATTTCGATAAATTGCATCTAACCCTGGATTAAGTTAATGATAAAACTCATTAAACTCGTCTGATAGTCTTAGCTGCAATTCGTCTCTTTCCCTGAGGCCATAACCATGAAGTAAGCAAAAAAATGCTTAAAAGAAGAAAAAAACCTGTATAACTGGCAGATAAAGAAAACGGATATTAATGTTCACTAAAAGTCATTTACTCAGCGCTTGGGTTCAAAAGTTAAAAAACAAATTCTTTCTGACTACACATTAATCATGAGTTGGGAAAAAAGAAATAGAATCTAATATCCGGCTAGTTTTTCTAGTTTCCCCTGGCTGAAATATCAAAATCACGTTGAGTTTGCTCACTTTAAAATGAGAAAAAATAATAGTGAATAATAATGAAAAAAATTGCTAATAGTCTAGGGAAGGGACGACGTAAAAAATCACTCATGTAGATCACAGAGAAGAATGGAACATTGATTGACAAAAGAATCAAACGTAGCAATTAGTAAGCCATTAATTTGTAGTTGACTGCATCAACGAAATTAATCACGAGAGTTAGCGACAAATAGAACGAAAAGTGATAGAGTATTGTTGTAAAAAAGCTCATTTTTTTCATTGTGGATTCTAATTTTTCATTGAAAGTGTCGATTCTTTTGTTACGAGAGTAATCTGAGTGAGGAAACAATCCTTTTTATTTTGGAAGGTTTGTCAGGCACTAGTTGAAGATGTCAGTAAAAAGGTTGATTTTGTTCAAATGCCCTATAATAAATCACTGTAAAATCGGCTAAGAAAGTATCGATTTTTGGGTGTACGTGTATTTTAAGTGAATAACAATACAAAAGAAGTGTGCTTCTATTTTGTTTTAATATCATTTATAATCCAAAAGCAGTATTTTTCTATAAAACTCAAGGAATAAATAAATGGTATAAAGATGGACAATAATTAGTTCTGATTACTTAATCAGAATTCACTATATGGTATTTGAATTCAAAACTAGTTTGGGGATGATTACAATATTTGGACCTCCTGTTTAAAAAAATTCACTTAATAGTGCTGCTTCTTCTTAGCTTAGTTCAATGTGAAATTTAGTTACATTGGCATTCTCTTGTAAAGCGACTCTAGGACTATTTTGGGATGGACCTCGTAATTTTAAACCTTGGTCAAATGACGAAGGCGACACCTGAGCTGACACCACTCTCTTCACAACACACCAGAGAGTGGACGTTTGGGACGGACGCATTTAGCGCCCACCGGATACGCTTACATGACGGTTCTTCGGTGGCATCAGGTCTCAAAAATCTTGATTTCGACTTCGAGATCTTACAACCAGGACCTCGTGACCCAGATTAGTGGTAAAAGCAGCCTAAAGGATGAATGACACATTCATTTGATTAGAAAATGGAATTAAGAATTGAAGAAAATAGCTAATTCTAAATCCATGCAGTCTTAGAAATTTTTGTAAGTTCAGGTAAATGTAGTTGAAATAAATAAATGCAATCTTTTTGCCAGCTTAGTAATAAAATTTGCTCTCTTAAAATTCTGAATCAGGCTTTCTCAAAATACCCAGACAAAAATTTATATTACTTAATAGATATTTTATTCATTAATAAATCGTTTTCATTAATTCTCTGTTAATTAAAAAATTGTTTTAAGACATGTTTGTTAATTAATGAATTTTGATTATTTAATCGAAATTGATTACTTGATACTTGGATTAAAACATAATTGTTTCAATAATTATATCGTTTGGATTCTGCGTCCAAAAAGATCTAATTCAATAGCACGCCTTACTTTTACCCAAATTCAATAGCAAAGATATTCGGAAGCATGTATGACACTTTTATCTGACGTGTAATGGCTGATTTAAAAGAAAATTTAAGTATATGCATTCTTAGAAATTTCCATTTAAATTAAATAGATATTAATGGATGTAGTCTTTTTGCCGATTTGGTTTTAAAACATGCTTTCTCAAATAAAAAAACAACAAAATAATAACTGGTATGTTTTTATAGAATGTTAATTAATAAAATCTTACATTATTTTTTATTTTATTAACATAAAATATTTATTAAAGCAAATGTACAGCATTTAAAGCAGATTAATAAATATGAGATAAGGTTTTTTTTCTAAGCCTACACAAGCTTATAATTTATACAAATTGTTCTAAAATGTATGATTATGGATTTTTTAAAATTCACAATCACAATTATGATCCCAGGAGTAACTATCTTATAATTTTCTATTCTATTTTTAAAGGGTGGTATGTTATTTTTTAATTTAAATAATTATTTTTCTGTCTTTAATTTGTATGTGTGTGCTCGAAATTCTGCTATCGATGTTAAACTAACCCAGCAATCAGCTACATCCGATAACAAAAATTTTATCAATTGTATATCCAATATAAAAATTCGTATTTGTTCAGAATAAAGCCAATGCATACTGCATTATTATCCATTTTTTTCATGTGTAAAGCGTTACGTGTAGTAAAGCTAAAAAAAGTAGTTTAAAATAGATTTCAAATATGTACAAAATAGAAAAGGAAAAGAAAAAAAAACGGGAGAATGAAACCCAAATTAAGAAAAACTTATTAATAAACTATTCAGAGGAACAACTGTTTTTTTAATATATTTATAATGTAATTAAATATTTCTTAAACAGTTTTAAAGTCTTTATTGGGAAGCTTGTTAAAGCTGTATTGTTAGATGTGGCGTACATTTGGTTTTCACTTTCACACTGATATGCAAGTAATTGCATATTATAATACTAAAACCTATTTTATTTATTAAATTATTAAAATTCAGGGTTTTATTTCAATTTAGAACAAATGCATAAAATTTAAAATACGATCTTTCATATTTTACGCATAACAGATTTTACTATCCAAGTTCATTTAGGTCTCTCACTTCCCCAAATCGTGCTGTTTGATTCATTCAAACGTTATTTGTTTAATTTAAATTGTCTTAATATAATTATTTAATATACTTTAATATAATTATATGAACATTAAATAAAAATAACCCAAATAATTCATAAAATAAATAATAGAGAAATACATAAACTAACGATTATTATATCACACTCTTTAAATTTAAACGTGAATCTCAATTTTTAGATTTTTGCGAAATGCCTGCAAATGCAAATTACTTTATTTCATTCAAGATCTTCGGTTTCGTATATTTCTTAGTCATTTCGCTAAATTTATCACACATAGGTATTTTAGTATTTTTTAAAGCGTTAATCAATTTTAACATTAAAGATGCGATGCCAGATTATTTAAAGCAAATAAAAATGGTTAAGAATTCAGAGCAATGATAAGTGACGAAATATAAATTTCAGAGATTATATGTTATAGCTATAGCGAGTTTTTTAAAAAAATTATCATTTTATTTATTTTTAAGCCTTGGTTGTTAAATTTTTCAAAAAACTAAGATATTTAATAATATTAAATAGATGGGGATATTAATTTATATTAAATTTATTTGGAAAAAATTAAATCTAATTCCTGTTTAAATCTATGAAAAAAACAACAACAATTAAAATAATATCAATCTGCGCAAAAGTTTTTAAGTATTTCTTTAAGTTGAGACTTCAATCTAACGTTAAGAAATTGAAATTTAATTCCAGTGAATTTCATTTAAAAAATAAATAGTTTTTTTAGAAATAATAGTAATTTTATCATTTCATTAAATTTCAAGATTTTATTTGTTAACATTCCAACCAACTAAAATGATTAAATAACATTGTATAGATAGAATCCTAATTCAAATTTTATTTATTTGAAAAAAAGTAAATCCAATTTCAAATCAAATATAAAATTATATAATTAAGGTAAAATCAATTCGCCCAAACATTTTACAGACTAAATCTTCAATTCAAAATATACTTTCATTCTAGTCTTTATATAGTCACAATTCATGTGCAGTCATCTAAACACATAGAAAAAATTCGAGAAAAAAAAAACCCGCATAAATGTAAAAATGGTACGGATTATTCTGATAAAATAATTATTTTCAACAAATTATTTTAAACTTATTTAAATCTATGTTCATGATTTCTCACAGATTTCAGTTTCAATAGGAAATATCAATGAAAGAATTAATAAACATCACTGAAATTCTAGTTTTTTTTAAACTGAGAATATAGGCTAGTAGTAGTATAAAAGTAGCAATGAATTAAAATGATATTTTTAAACGTTTTAGATATTTTACTATTGTGAAAACTGAATTCTTAAGGTATGAAAATTATATGCTACTTATAACAGAACTAAAAAGAATTCAAATGAAATATTATTTGAAGTCTTTCTTAGATCAAAAGTTAATTAAGAACTTTCGTCTATTTTAGCTTTGAAAATTCGAAAATTACTTTGGAAAATTTATCGTTATACTCATTTTGATTTTCTGTAGGATCAAATACTCGAAGTTAATTGACTAAAATTAAAGCTCATAATGTATAAAAAAATGCATTGTAAATCACATTTTGACTCCAAAAGCCAATAAATTCTAACTGAATGCGATGCATTGTAAAAAAAGTAATATATAAAAGCTGATATAAAAAAGTAATAATTTCTCTAGAAATTCTACCATGATCTAAAAGTAGCAAGGGATTAAAATTTTCTTGCTGATTTTAAGTATTCCAGACATAGAAATTTTATATTATACGAAAATTTTGTTTTATGCATAATAGAATTAAAAAGGATTCAATGGAAATCGTATTTGAACTCTTCAGCAGAACTAAAGTTAATTAAGTAAAATTTTTCTATTTTAACTTTGATGAGCAACGTTAGAAAATTTATCATTATGCTCATTTTGATTATTCTGTTGGATAAAACGTTCGAAGTTAACTGTCCAAATTAACAGTCATAGTGTATAAAAAATGCATTGTAAAACAAATTTTAATTCTCAAAGACCTTAGTCAACAAATTCTGAAAAAATACAATGCATTCTAAGACATTCTTTTTGTTGGAAATAAAAAAGTAATAAAAGAAGAAATAAATTCCTTGGAAATTCTAGTTGGTATAATTAAGTGAATATGCTACCATCAAATAAAAGTAGAAATGAAATAAAATGTTCTTGCTAACTTTAAGCATTTCAGATAGATACATTTTGGAAACTGTATTTATCCGATATGGAAATAACGTTTTGCGTATAATAGAACTAAAATGTATCCAAAGAAAATCATATCTGAATTTTTCCTCAGAAGTAGTAAAATAAATAAGTAAAAAAAGTAAACTAAATAAAATTTCTCTATTTTAACGTTAATAAACAATATTAGAAAACTTATAATCATAATCATCTTGAATTTTATAGAATAAAATATTTGAAACTAATAGACCAAATTAACACTTACAATGTATAAAAAAAGTGCATTGTTAAGCCAATTTTGACTCCCAAAGACCTTAACAACAGAATCAAAATAACTACTGCATTATAATTTTTGTTGATATAAATTACCTGTTGAAAAAAAGAAGAAAATGTTTTTTATGAAGTTAATTAGAATGTTTGTTAATTGAGAATAAAATTAAAATATCATTTTTGTGAAAGATGATCAGAAACAGAATATCATAGGCAATATCTAAGGAAATATATCTATCCGATCATTAGCCACACATGCTGCACCAGAACAAACTAAAAAAAATGATGTTAAGAAGAAATAAAAAGAGGCTTACTACGTAAGGCAAACTCTCACAATTTCTCCGCTAATGGATACTTTCTTTCTAAATAATAAATATTCTCTGAGTAAATGTCATGTAATAAGATAAGATAAAATTATTATATTAATGAAGTTTAATATGCTTTTGCACAAATATTTCAATAACTATTCTAAAAACAGCATTTTTTAAAATTTTAATACATATCTAATCACTAAATAATAGAAACAAAGTAAAGTAAACAGAGCTATAAACATATATTTTATTTCACGATCTATGAACTTTCATTCCCAATTTTAACTATGCATAGAACAAAATACTTTATTTAATGCTACATGCAATATATCACATAGATTTATTATACTTTTGGTGAAACCCATAGCTATATTTTTAAAAAAGGAATCATTAATTAAAATATAAAGTGTTCCACAAGATATACAGTTTTTAATATTAGCAGATTCGGATAGAACATGTCTAGACAATATATAACATGTGGGGTCCCAGAATCGTCATTGTCCAATTACTCGAAGCTCGCTAATTAAGAATCCGACAGTTTCTATTCCAAATCATGATGCATATGACGATTGCTAATCATGGACGTTTTCCTGAATGAGTGCGGTCACCACAACATAAATGGTGGCACGATGATCAAAAATATGTACCAAAGATAAGCGAATATTGATTTATGCAATATGTTGCTAGATCTCATCGCACTCAGTGAAACTTTGATCTCTTAGTGAGACATTTTCAATGTAGACTAATCGAGCAGGATTCAATAACGAATATAGACCGTATGATAGAGTGGCCACCTTACACCCCGGATCTTAACCCGCTAGATTTCTTTATAGAGACGTTTGAAAGACACAATACATCTCAAATACCCCTCAACATCAGATTGCCTGAGAGCAGCAATTAAAACCGATATTAAGGATTTTGAAACACGTTTTTCAGAAAAACATTATGAATTTCGATTTCAGACCATGTCATTTGTTTGAACGATTCGATATATCGGAAAACTATCACATTGTAAGTTCTCAATAAGCATTTATTTTTTCTGGGTTTTGTCCTAATTTTTTGGAAGTATTCATGGTTCATCATTTTTTCTGGGTTTTGTCCTAATTTTTTGGAAGTATTCATGGCACAAGCTTCACACCTTAATTAGATTATGATGCTATATGCGTTGACCCCATATGTTACACATCACAAGTCTCAACGTGTTATATCCGAATTTGTAATAATTAGACACTGTAATCTTGTGGGACACTCTATATATAACTGGTGTATATAAATAGTTATAACATATACGCAAACTATTTTTCCAAGAGATCAACCTAATTAACAGAATGCAAATAAAACATTTTTATTTTCTATTTTGTTAACAAGAGTATTGCACTTAAAATAATTAGATTACTCGAACTGCATCCCTTTAGTGATAACAAAATTTGGTGATAGTAGACAATTGTAACGGAAAAGGATAAAGGAAATCGTATTAATGGATATTAAGCTAAATTGTTCTGTAATTCTAAGATACATAATTAATATACATATTTTTTTTAATTTTATGTGCTAAACCACTTTTGAATAATCTATAATAATAAGCACACCATAGCAGGCAGTAACCCACAAGCAGTAATTATGAAGTAGCAACAAAAACAGCACACAAATCAGTCAGACAGAATTCAGCAACAAAGGGAATCTCGGAGCTACTATGTACGGTCTCTCCAAATGGTTGAAATTATCTCCTGCCCCCTCTGTTTAGCTGTATCCAACTGTCGACTCACTACTACACGAATGGCTACTTCACATACAAGTCGATAGTGCTTCTACAACAGACAACATGACTCGGCACACAGCTCAGTTCAGCAATAGCTCGGTCACCCCACAATGCTGAACTATCGCTCTGTTGTCCTCTCTATAACTCGTTTCATGACTCCAACGCCGACAATTATTCCATATTGTCATTGCCATCCTTTTAAAGTTGCCGGGAGGTGGGCTGAGAGCCCTCTGGATCAATCAGACGTATCTTGATTCATATTGAATGGAACTTTAAAATTCTTGAAATTATCTATGTTTTCTCCAAAGTCACCAAGTCACCAATTGCTCGTATAGTTTGTCACCAAGCTCCGAGATGACTGACGCGGCATTCAATCAACACCCCAATGGCTGATCGTAATTCCATCTTTCCTGTGATTCAATTAACCATGCTGAGAAGCAGCTCTATTGGCTTGTAACAATTCAGTTAATAACCTTAATGCTCTTTCTTATTTTCATGAGAAAAATATATTTACATTTGATCAAATCAGATAGTGTATCAAATATAGAAAATCAGTAAGAAATTATTTTTGTTTTTATTGTTTTCTTTGGATACTTTATTTGTATATATTTTATGTGTATTAATTCAATCAAAATCTGTAAATAATTTGCGAATTTTTTCCTTTCACTTGATTGTACATTCTAATTATCTCAAAATTGTTAAAATTCTGCTCGTATTCATAGGTATTAATACATTTGTGCATGTCTTGATTTTACATTTATGAACAGATTGAGCGCATTTGAATGAAAATTATCTATTTTTCATTAACTTTTAACCAATATATCGGTTTTTAAGATATATTTTTTCTTTTATTTTCATCAAATCTTTGTTATCTCTGAAAATATACAAATTAGTATATTTCCTTACATACATATCGTCTTAGCAAAAAAATATTCCCTATTTACAAACAAAACAATATATCTTTCACAATAGAAGCAGAATAGATATGTTACGTGACAAAATCTATTAATCAAAAGTTTTGAAATAAAATACCAGTTTAAGCTGATGAAATTATATACGACACAGGAAAAGTTTTATAATAAAGTCTTACTCTTAGCAATAAATGATGTTTTTCGTATTTAGAACAACAACAACAAAAAGATACTTTTATGTAATTCAGAAAAGAGAGAAAAAAACTCACTCATAAAAAGATATTTATAGTGAAATCTTTCCTCTTTCAGACGACAACTTTGTTAAAAAGATAGCATGAATAGCAGCCATCCATTAGAAAACGAGAAATGTAGAATTATTTTTTCAACAATAAATTAGGTATTGAAAATATAACACTGAACATATATAAAAATTAGGAAAGTGTCCAAAATTCATATTTTGCATTTGAGAAGAACATTTACGATAATCTTAAAGTGAAAGAATTTTTTAACTAACTCTTGAAAGGCATTTAACAATCTCAGATGAAAAAAAATCAATAGAAGTTTTTAAGATTTGTAAAAAAAAATATTTTATTAATTTATTTCAAAACAATATTTTCTAATAGAAATTTATAAAAAAAATTCTCTTTTCGAATCCCAACTTTTAGCTCACAGTCTCCCTATACATAATTATCTATATATGTTGCTGAAATTTGCAATCATTAATAAAATACTTTTTATTCATTCACTCAAGTTCGAATATATATATATATATATATATATATA
>JAPMOQ010041261.1:40773-66938 GCA_026543055.1 Argiope trifasciata
ATATATATATAGATATATATATATATATATATATATATATATAATACTTTAAAATTGGTAACTCCGCACATTCATCCTGCTTATCTTTCAAATTTTTATCCTTTTCATTCAAAGTATCATCAATTAATTTAAATAAAATCTTAAAAAACTCATCTGTCGAGATTAATATATTAATTTTGCCTACGGCGTATTTTAAGATATATTTTATTGTCAGCTGTCAATATAAAAGCTATTTACTTTTTATAGTCACCAGATTTTGCTAATAAATACGTTTTCAAGAATGCATAAAATTGTTAAAAAAATTTATGTTTAGTATTTTAAAAAGTAATTTAGCTTTATTCATTTTACTTATCTTAAATTTTTTTATTCTTTATTTTCAAAGCATCACTAATAATAATTGAAAACAAATATGCCTCGATACAATGATTTTTGTTCTGTGCCCTACTTTAAGATAAGTTTTATTGCCAAAGTCAAATTATAAGTTTCAAATTTTTTATTACTATAATGATGAGCATAATTCTTTTTCAAAAACAGTTATACATGTATACTTGCTTCAATTATTCAACTTCAAACGAGAAAATCTATTAAATCTCAACTAAATTTTTTTAAAGAAATTCTCTAGAAGCTATCTTGGATTTCCGGTATCAAAATTAAAGCAGGAATTTCCAAATGAAAGAAAAATTTATCCTAACATGTAATCTATCTGGCTTAATCTTTCTTAATTTGGACACAAAATGCTATTTTACTATAGAGAAAAATGACTTTTGCAGCCATATGTTATTTTATTACAAAAAAAATGACTTTTTGTTGGCTATACCTTGTAGTAAAGCAATTTTTCATTCCTTTTTGAACTTCAAGTGTTGATGCATTTTAACACTTGTAACCTATAAATGGGACTCTAATATTTTTTGTGCCCTTCAAAGTATACATGAAGTCAAGCACTGTTAAAAATCGATTGTAGCTTTTAAATATAAGAAGAAGAAAAATGTAAAATGAACACAATTTCAAACTTTTTGTTTCTAATCATGGACTCTAACTTAGACTGACAAAATGCATATATATATTTTTTTATTCCTCTTTGTTTATTTATTCATATTTTCCCATTTGTTTAAAATTCTTTTCTTCTTTTGAAATTTTTAACTGCCTATTTTTGGTAAAGATTATTAATATTTACTAATTATGTTTGAAGATTATGTTACCGTGGAATATTAGGTAGATTCTTCTGCTAGTGCTGTTTAGGCATTTTTTACCTTTTCTTTTTATGTGTGCTTTTTTGTTTTTTGATCAGCATTTTTTTATTTTCTTTGACAGTATTTAGCTTTTTTTGGACCTTGTATACATACGGTTGTTACCTTTACCGGTTTTTAAATTCTGTTCTTTTATAATTTTATTTTAATTCTAAGTATTTTACCGGTGTAACATTGCTTTTGGCACATACCTATTTATCATCATCGAAGTACTAAGTTCAACACGATTCAAAATTAATTGAGAGAAAACATAAATTTTCAATGGGCGAATGAGACAAAACTTATCAATTACCATCCCAATTTTCGGGTTTATAATACGGCCACATCTTATATAAAGCAGTTACCAAACTACAAAGAAATAATAACAATACAATAAAATTTTCTAATGATGAACATGATTTTATAAAAATCATTTATATATACTTTGGTTCAACTAATGCCGCAGTAAAAATGAAGAAAATACATAAAGGTTTAATATTCAAATGAAAACATAATTTAACTATTTCCATCCGAATTTTTATGGATGATAATACAACTACGCCTCACTTAAGGAGTTGCCGTACTACAAAAACACTAGACCTACACAGCAAAATTTTCTATTGATGAACATAATTCTTTTTTAAAAACAGTTATTCATACATACTTGCTTCAAGGAAATCTATAGCAAGGAGATTAAAAAAAACACATAAATGCTTGATTGTAAAATGAGACAACGATTTCTATTCTCAGTTTTTATGGATGATTATGCAACCACAACCTAAAAGAGTTACCCCACTGCAAAGAAACTAGAAGAACAAAGCAAAATTTTCTAATGATGAGCATAACCTTTTTGAAAAACAGTTATTCAAATATACTTTGCCTGAAAAAAACACATAAATGCTTAATGGTAAAAAAAAAAAAAACTTAGCGATTTAAAACCGATTTTTTATGAATGATAATGCAGCCACGTCTCATCTAAAGCAGTTTTCGCACAACATAGAAACTAGAACAACACAGCAAAATTTTCAAATTTCCTTTCTTGACAGGAATTCAACAGAAAAGTGACGAATCATTTATGCATGTATCTTTCTTATGCCATCATTTCTGAAGTTCTATTTTCTTAGCCCTCGCCTTTAAAGATGAATGAAAAGGAATGAAAGACATGACAGGAAAAAATGCCGACGTTGGCGGCATGTCAATGCAAAAACGAAAAGATTGTAATATTATTTGTCGTGTGTTTGAACGTTGTTTCTCATGTTGTCATTGGAAAAAGTCGGAGACAAACATATTTCGGTTTAGAATATTTTTTGTCAAGAAAAAAAAAATGGATAATATTATGCACCTTTGTATCAAAGTTTTGTATTTTAGTTTCATTTGAAGCACAGTAATAAAGTTTTGATATAAAATTCTTCAGTTAAATTAAAAAGTATGAGTTTTCACATTCTTTTGATGCAGTGATAAAATATCATGAGAATAGAAGTGTATAAAATAACATATTCAATAGTGACAGGAATATGCAACATTTCTGCACCTTTATGGGAAAGTAGAATATAAATGAATATGAGATATTATTTTTGCAGCGCCATTTCTCTTTTTCAGTTAGACATTTTTTATTTCTTTAATTTAAAATTTTCGTTGGGAAAGTAGTGGACCAATATACATCTTTACAGCTTTTGCTTGTTAGTTTTTTTAACCCTTTCAGGGGCGGTGACATGCTCCATATGTCACCTTTTTACAATTTTTTTAAAAATAGAAAATCGCGTTGAAATAACTACATAAAATTTCCTAACATTTTTTAAGTCTTTATCTTGCCAATAGACGGCAGCACGAGTCTTAGAAAGTATTCTGTTTCCACACAAAAAATTCAAGATGGAAGCATGTTTTCATATGATGTAATTTGTCTTCATTTTATTCCGATAAACTTTATTTTCGAATTCAAAAAGCTCATTTTTTTGCGTCATTCATGTTAAAAAGCGTCATTAATCCCTAAAACTGCTTTCATTTCATAAAAATACCTTCTAATTACGAGTTGCATATTTGTGAATTCGCTCCAAAACATGTTCTAGATGCGCGGTGACATACCCAGTATGTCACCTACCCCCCAGCCCCCTAAGGACCTTAATTTTTTTAACTGTAAATTACATGTCAGTAATAGGATATAATCAGATTTAAATAATTGTTTCGAAAAAAAAATCATTTTTGGCATAGTGCCCCTGAAAGGGTTAAAAAAATTGCAGTAAAGCTTTGAAACCTCTTCTTTCGCTTAAATTAAAGAGTGAATTATGAGTTTCAACAATCTTTTGCAATCACAAAACTCTCTAAGGTCAGAAAGAGAATAAAATTTCTTACCTGTTAGTGTCTTATTTATGTAATATTTCTTATAAATATAAGAAGTATACAAATGGAAATACGTCTTAGCAGTTGAATGGCAAAGCAAAGAAACTCTTAAAATCGTAGCTGAATTTATTTCCCTAAAGAAAGCATAGTTAGAGAAAATGCGATTATGGACAGGTGTAGTTTCAGGTCACAATACAAATGCAAAAAAAAATTGAAATTTTCTACTTCAGTGAAATTTTCAGTTTTCTATTTCTTTTCTACTACAGTGAAATTTTCAATTTTCTACTACTGAGAAATTTTTACAGTGATTTCATTTCTTCATGTGTATTTAAGAAAGGAAATCTTGGGTACTTTTAAAAGGATGCTGCAAGCAGTAAGTATTTTTATCCCTTCCTTTGGAGTGTGAAAAAATACTGATTACAATTTTATAGAGCACATGTAAAAAATACTTTAAAAAATTTGATTCTGAATCAGGAAATAATTTTAATATTTTAATAATTTAGAATAAATTCGTGCATATAGAACATAATAATGATAAAATTAGGAAAATAATTAGGATTTAAATTAGATTAAGAGATATCATTACATTTTAATGGCATCAACTATGCTATTATACTTTTTTTTTCAAATGCAGAAATTGGTTTTCAAATAGTGAATAACAAAGAATTTTTACTACATGAACTTTCTAAAAAAAGCAATAAAATTGATTTTTCGCTTCATCTGATGTAATAATTCAAAACAAAACAAAGAGCGGAAATGTATAAAATATCATATTTGAAGAGGACATTTATTAACAATTTCTACCTAGAAATATTGGATATTAATAAATATTTTACTGGTAGAATTTATGTATCACTGTTCATTTCTTTAGAAAGATAATTTTGATTTTTTTCATAAAGTGCGTCCTAAGAATTTTATTGCACTAAATTTAATAAATTAATTTAAGCAAAAAAAAAATCTTCACATTCAAAGGAAGATGCTTGATGTAATCGTTGTTAATTTGCTTTGTATTTTCAAAAAACTTTGGATTCAATCTAATGCCGTCAAAAGCACCAGAAATTATTCGTTTGGTTTGATCTCAATATTATTAATGTTATTATACTTAAATGTGATAGCTGACGATCTTTCATTTTTAACTATTTATATTCCTTGAAATTCTTACTACACTTATAAGAAAGTATTAGGGAGTCAATTTTAGTAAGAAATGAAATTGACAGTATTTTGCCTGAACCAAAGCAATATGGTTTATAAGGATAGCAACGCTGCTAACAAAAGCTTTAACAATACTGATGTTTAATTTACGAATGTACTTCGGTTAAACCGATATTGTCTGCAATGAAATTACGAAATCAACAACCTCATTGTCATATGTCAGCTATATGAGCTGAATGCTACATCTAATTACGAGTGTTCTCTTCTAAACATATGTCGGGTTTCTTGCCATATATAATTATTTGAAACCTAATGGTTATTATTTAAAGGTTTGCTGATGTTCCTCCATCTGTAACATATTTCTTGCAAACGCAAAAAAATTTTTGCAGAGGAATTCATGTAAGTTTCTATAAGCTTCGAATGTATTCATTTTTTCAAAGTTTTTCTAGTTCTTAAGTGATAAAGTATTTGACCATTTTTCGAAAATTTAATGAAAATTAATGAAGACATCATTATATTCAAGAATTATGCTTCCAGCCTTTTAATAATTTTGCAGGATGGCAACTGTGAAATATAAGAGAAAACTTTATACCATTGTTTACTCTTAAAGATGAAACTGTTGTCTCAGATATGGAAATATAATGTAAACAAATAAATTTCTTGTTAAATATATCAACAAACTTTGCACTAAAAAATGCAAATTGCATTTTTAATATCTGCTTAAATTAAAATGCTTTCATAAATTTGCAATTGTGTTAAATTTTTACATAAATTTTATTAAACTTTGTAACTATACGTCTAAGTCAGTTAGTCAAAGAAATAAAGTCTTTTTCCTCTTTTAGGGGAATATATTCCACATTTTTAATTGGAATACCAGTCTTTCGATGTGCATAATTTTTTATATGTTTTGTAATTGAAATAAAAACTATTTCGGTATAGATAAATTGCATAATAAATTATTCCAGTAGCTGATCGAATAATTTAAAGATACAAAATTTCATACCCAGAAGCATTTTACTTATTAATGTTGGGGCATGTCATTCTTAATTTTATCATCCTGAAATTTTGTTGCTTTATTTTAAGTTGATAATTTATTCTTTTTAATATGCAAATGGGCTAACATTCTTCATGTGCTTCCCTCTCGCACACAGTGCCATAAGAGTGTCAAGTGCAGATAATGCAGGCATTTATTTTTTTAGTCAACATAATTCATCATTTTTTAACTTTAAAAATAACACAGGCGACATTAAAACATGTGTGATCTAATAGTTTCATTTTAAAGTATGGATGCTTTTTTAAATGGAACGTTCCTTCAAACTGATGCACCAGCTTTAGAAAAGTGATATATCTAATAGCAAATTGAATAAAATGAAGCTAAATTGATTTTTTTTTCAGATATTGTCGTTTGCTTTTTTTTGGATGATTTACTGAGACTTATTTTAAGAATGTCGTTTTAGGGCTAAATTTCCTTTATTAAGATATAGGGCTTTTTTTTTGCAATAGAATTTTACTAAATAATAAACTAAATTTTGTAAACGATATCGAGTTGCAAATCTCTTTAAAATAACAATATATTAAAAGCTTGTGAGGTATTTTATATCAGAATATTGGTGTGGCATAATATTGTGTATAAAGGAATAATAAAATGGCTGATAACAGTGCTGTAAACCTTCTCATTTCAATTGATTTCAAAATTTCAATTTCGTCAAGCAAAGCCTATAAAGTTAAATTTGGGAAACGCTGTTAGAATTTATTAATCAGCTGAAAAATTCTGTTTTCATTTATTTATCAACACTTGTTACAGTTATACACTTCATTTTTATTAAAATTCCTATCGATATTCATATTTTCTGTTTTATTTTTTACTCAATTATTTATATATTGTTATAAAGTAATAATTATTGTTAATTAAATTTCTGTTTTTAGGATACTCAGTTTACTTAACTATAATTCAATTTCAAATTAGCATTATGACAGTTTATAAATCTCATTAATCATTCTCTTTTTTCTTTTCATAACAGGTCTAAAAATTACAAAAACTGTTTTTTGCATGATATTTCAATTGAATATGTGTGTATAAATTTAAATTATTTCAGTGTATTCATATAAAATTAGTCGTTTAAAATATTTTTTACTTTACATCTTTTGAATATAATAAATGCAAATTACTGTTTTGAAAATCTTCGTTAAACGTATGTCTCGGTTTGTAAAATAATAAACTAATTTTTACGTCCAAATTTCATTCATTCTTCAAAAAAATTTATAATCCATTAATCTAAAAAATCTATAGTTAATGGCAAATTAAATCTTTTTGCCAACAACAAAATAGATGCATATACCTATTTATATGATAAATAATTGTAATCTATATAGTTATAATTACATTCAATTATTACTCCCTAATTAAACTTTTATTTTATTTAGCACATAGACCATAAATTTTTCCAGGATCCTCATTTGGGATTTTAAATGTTTTATTACAATTGTTTTGAAAAAAAGGGACCTATTTTCTATTTCTCAAAGAATTTGTCATCATTGTATGTTTTAACGGATACATTTCATAAGTAGGTATTCACTTGATAAATATTTACATATTTTCAGTAATACAAATAAAACAATTTAGCTGTTCTGGCTCCGTAATTTAGATTCAATTCTATTGGTTTTATGAGTGTCGTAAAAATTTTCCATGAATACTTAGTCTCCTCATTTGCAATGCATACCAATATTATTCAAAGTGACACAAACGCAGTGATCTTTAATCCAAAGAATTTGAGGTTCTGTCTTTACTTCCGAAACAAATAAAGAACAAGTTATACCAAAATCGAAAGAAATACGATAAATTAAGCTAAGGAGAAAGGGGATTCTGTATTCACTGATCGTTTCGGGAGAATTAAGAAAGATAGACAGAGGATCCCTATACAAATGAGATGGAGAAGGAAAATGTTTTTGTTTTTTCTAGTAGCAAGTCATTTATACGAAAATCTAGAAGTTAATTAGGTGGAAAAAAAGACTGCTTTTCGTCCGAGTGAACTAAATAATGATAAAGCGAGAATTAAGGAACTTGGATTGGAATATTCTTTTCAATTAAGGTTATCTAAATATTTACTCTTTCAAACATAAATTTACGCTTGTTTTGACAGTTTGGACAAAAATCTAGGATGTATACATTTATCTAGGAAATTATTACTTTATTCCATTTTGTATTCATTTCATTTTGTTTAATAATTCTAAAATAACAGTAAGTAGTTCTGAACGAAAACTACATATTAATAATCAAAAATAACAATACATAAGCTTATGATACTAATCGCTCTAAAGTGGCCCTATGCCGCGGCTTATATTGTGGTGTGGCACCAATGTGGATATTAAATTCGGCCAAGGATTGAACTCGTGTCCTTACGATTTGCAACCACTTAATATATCCGCTGGACAAAAGTGATCACCTATGTTTAGTGGCTGCTACTGGCTCATTAAGATGCCACTACACTTATATGACAATTTCAATATCATCCAAATCTGATTTTTACACGGACAAAAATATTACAGTTATTGCTAAATAGTTTTCAAAAGAAAACTTCTAAATAATTATATTATTCGCATGAGCAAGATTTAAATCTTCTCAGAATTCGTGAAATTATGTATAGCTTAATTTTTCGCAGGAATTCTATCCAGTCGCCAAAGCTATAATGCATGACCAAATATGAGGACCGAATTTGGTGAACAATGACTGGCAACCCCTGTCAACGGAAAATTAACTTTTCAAAAATTCTTCAGTCGGTGTGTGATTCCCTTGAGTGCATGTGGTACCCCGCAGATTACTTTCCAGCTGTAATTGTTTTACAGTATAGGTTAAATGAAATTTATTTTAAATATTACTTTGCCAATACCTGTAAATTTACTTTTGAATTATTTCTGTTATTTTTAATCTGAACTACACATCTTGCATACATTTAGCATTTTTAGTTCAGCTAGAAATTCACGAAGAAAATTACAAATAAATACATTAAACTTGCCACCTATTGTGACTGGTTGGTTTACTTGAGAAAACTGGCTTTCTTATTTGTTAAATGGTTAATATCAAATTTAATTTTTTTAAATTCATCTTCTTACTTATTAAGACTGAAAAAATATGAATTTAAATTTAAAGAAATAAATCTACAATAAATTAATCTCTTGCAAATTTTAAAGTATATTGGTTGCGCCTGAGAAACTTACTTAAAAGATCAATAAAAACAAAAGCACTTCAATTATTGTTTAAATTCTTTTTTTATTTGAGAATACAATTGAATAACAATTTTTTTTGAGAATAACAATTTTTTATGACATCGGTTAAATGACGACCCCTATTGCACATACACTGATTAAGTCTATTCTTGAAGTTCGTGTCCACTCTTTGCAGCATAGGAATCGGTATGTTGGCAATGGCGTCGCGAATGTTGTTCTTGAGGTGAGATATTGTCTGTAATCGATCGACATAAACCAGGGGTTTCAAAGTGAGCCTCGTCACTGAAAAAAAAAAAAACCGCTCCTTCAGGCAGGTTGTCAAGAAGCATTTCAGATGCATTTTGATGGGTAACAAAGTCGCGTTTAGTTAATTTATGCACAACAGCCAATTCATAGGGATGTAATTGAAGGTCTTGATGGAGAATTCGTCGAAGAGTGGTTTCAGAAATTCCAAGAGCAGCTGCGTGTTTACGAGCCGAACGCCGGGGAGAACTGACTACCTCTCTCTTTTGATATTTTCCGACGCTCTGGTGGTCTGTTGATGTCCATTTCTAGGTTTAGCTCCCGAAATGAGTTAACCCACGACAGAATCGAATTATGGCAAGGAACGGGTCTGTGAGTAGGAATTTCAAAGCGGGCACGGAAGGCACGTTTCGTGGCAGCAAGTGTGCGGACATTAGAAAAAGAGCTCTCGTTGGCGAAGGCCATCTGTTATCTAGACCAAAGCAGGATGGCAACTGACTAGAACGAGAAAAAAAAACTTGGGAACTTTTTTCACCAGTAGTTTTACCTGTCACCCTTCTACCTACATGACTCACCGCTGGGATTTTTTTTTAAATAAGCAAGTTTCTCTGACGCATCCTGTATTCTATGAAATTAAACGTAAGAAAAAAGTAGAGTTAATACACAAAAATAACAATATTTTCATTATAGCTATAACATTTGCAAAAGTATATATTGAATTGGTTTAATGAAACAATGATATAAGTTTAAAAAATTTCATATAATTAAAGCATTGCTCCACAATGCTTTCAAATGAAATCTTTGGAAACGATTATCAAAGTTGTAGAATGTTATGCACACATTAAATTAGTATCGCACAGCAGTTAATCATTTTGAATTACGATATAGCAAAATTCATTTTTTGTGATATTATATTTTCAGTATACATATTGAAGAAAAATATCAAACTCTTATTAAAATTTTATAACATTATACTCTAATTAACTTTAAAATGTTCTCAATGAAATTTTTTGGAATTGCGCAGGACGTGAATTAAATTAAATAAAATTTGAAAAGGTTGTAGTTAAACTTTAATGCCTTACCAACAACATTAATTTTCAAATACAGTCATTTTTTTTCAAAGTAATTAGTGGTATGCATATTGCAAACATATTCATTGAATTAAATGTAAATGATGATAAAGTGTGTAAATTAAAAAATTAAATCGACTAAAAATTTAGAAATACTAAAACTCACCTTTAATATCAGTTTTTAATTTAGAAAAATTAATAAATATCAGGAACAAATAAAGATCATATTTAAGCAAACTATCTCGATATGTTAAGAAATTTTGTCTATAATGGGATAAATGTTTTAAAGTTACTTTGATCAAAACATATTGTTAAAAATTACGCGCTTCATATAAAATTCATTCATGTTAGGAATATTTATTGTATTTTCAAGATTTATACACATTATTTGGCACATTATTTTTTTCCTTTTGTTTTCAGGAAATAAATTTGTTTTAAATGTAATAAGAAATTTAAGTTTTACAATTAACCCGATTGTCGAATGTAACTTTCCATTCAAACTTTTCTATCATGCAATTATTGCTAAAAAAATGTGCTTAAAATCTTCCAAAAAATCATTAAAAATAACTGTTGATTCAAAACAAATATTCTTGCGCAGTATAATATTTTCAGAGAAGATAGTCCAACTGTGAAAGATTGTAAACCATTTACTTCCTTTACTCTTTAATATTCCAACCATATAAGAAAATTGGTATTTGGTGATCGTTGTTTAATAAATGAGACAGTTTTGAAGAATTTTTTGTATAAAAAAAATCGAAAGCAGCTTGAATTTTGACAAAGAAATTTAATGGTTGTGAACCATCATGAATTTATTCTTGCAGTTTTCTTTTCTTCTATTTTCTTGAATTTTTGACATAACTCTTATGACCGCATTGATACGACGTAGCGAAAACTCAGTGAAATCTGAAAGAAAAATTATATTTTAAAATTACTAAGGTTATATTTCAAAAGTACACATTACAATAAGAAGTTCAAAGAAAGAAAGAAATAACAGCAAACAATATATTTCATCCCTTTTACAAAATCAGGAGTCCTTCTCCATACAGTGGTCAATGGCAAAAGATTGTGGCAAAAAATATATCGATATCCTAAGATTAGAAAAATATCATTTAATTTATTTTGACAAGATCTTTAGTTGTGATATTTTTTTCATATTTCCACAGATATTTTTTTTTGTTCATTGTGAACAGCATTTGAATTGATTTAAGAGATAAATGTTGTTGTTGTTTTGTGTGGTTTATTGGCGCAAGAACCATGCCTGACCAAACTGCGCCGAGCATACGATAATTATATGATAAATGAAAACTCTGTATGAATACTGAAAGAGTTTCTTGGAAACGATATTTAAAGTATGATTTGAGAATGGAGAAGATAGTGGTGTATATGCATTATTTAAAAGCAATATAAGAAATTTCAACCACAAATTGATATCTTTTATCAATATTTCCAGTACAAATTGAAAACAGACTTGTGATTCAATTGCAAAATAATAGATTATAAAATACTTATTAAACCTATAAAAAACATCATTTGAATTTGAAATAATTACATAATTCCAAAATTTTTTTATGAATAATCAATTCAAACAAATTAATAATTTTTATTTTCTTAATACTCATGATATTCATAATTAATTTTTTAAAATATATTTTACAAACGTATCCTTTCAATTATTTTTTAACTTTTAAATTTGTGAATTATGTATAAAATAAATATAAAATATCAACCTTATTTCTTCACGATTCTAAAACAAACCACGAGTTTTCAAATTAATCATTTCAACTCGATTCTATCACACCTTATAGAAAATAATACTATTCTTTTGAAACTCCTGTTTTAAAATATTAGAAAAAAACATCCATTTATCGTATTATATATTTAGCCAGATATTTAAATTTATTTATAGCAAGTAAAAAATAAAATTTCCCATTTGGAAAACATAAGAAATTATTACACTCAGTCTATTTTACGTACTGTTCCCAAACACAATATTTTAACTTCTTTCTATTTGAGTTTTATTTCGAAGATATATTTTCGTTCAAGGAAAGCTGAAGTAAATTTCAAAAATTGTATTCTTTCTATAGTATCTAAGTTCGCTTGCATAGCATAGAAAATGTATTTTGCTCTTTATATTTCGAATCCGATTGAAAAATAAATCCTATTCCTAAAGTGTTTTCTTCTAAATCCTGACCTTTTATCGTTATTTTTCTATATATCATATATTTAAGCACCAGAAAAGTAAAAATAGCTGGAAATTTTGATACTATTAAGTAAATCGATTTATTTAGTTGTTATAAAATTTAAAATTGAGTTTAAATTGAAAATATTTTTAAAATACAGAGTGGTTATAATTAAAATTCCTTTTTGAAGCAGTCATAAAAGGAAAGCTTCTGCATCAAATTTTATCAAATTTAATAATAGTTTAAAAGAAATCACGGGATTTCCTTTCCCCCAAAAAAGTTTAAAAACTCATCACCAGGGGAAAAACAGTGCTGTATGCGATATTGATAAACAAAACAGAACAAAAAGACAAGCGTTCCTGAATGAGTTTCAAAGCATGTTCAATATGTGTTATCGAAAGAAGCGCTGTTTGTGATGATAATCTGAACAATTTGGTGGAACTAAAAGATGCTGTACACCTACATTTACGTAACATTTCTCATGATATGCTAAAAGCTACTGTTGAGAATGCAGTAATGCTATTTGATTTGCTTTCAGAAAATGGTGAAGGCACATTGAATGTGCTTTGTAACACGTTGCAGAAATGATTAAACACATTTTAAACAGAAATGTTCATGTCCTATTTTGATAAACAATATTGTATACAGCTCCTTTTCTCCCCTGATGTCGCTTTATTGAACTATTTTTGGTGGCTTATTTCAATGATTTCTTTTAAATTATTACAAGTTTGACAAAATTTGTTTCAAAAGTTTTCCTTTTATGACCATTTGAAAACGGAATTTTAATTATAACTATCCTTTATTTAAAAAGATTTTTAAACTCCATTATTCATAAAATTTTAAAAATGTGTATTTTCACTTTGATATTGCAACATTTTCTCGACAAAGATCAGGTATTTTTATTAACAAACAAAGGTCAAATATTTGTATTTAGATAGGGAAAATCTGAAAGGAAATGTTCGTTTATGAATTCCACACTAATGTGATAACATTTATAAAAATGAAAAATTTTCAAATGTAAGAACATTTCATTCAACTAAATGAAACTGAATATTTTTTAACTATTAAAAAATTTTATTCAAAAAATTTAAACTGAAATAATTATTAACGAAAGTCTTGTGATATGTCAATTGAATACATTAAAATTTAGAAGTACTAAAATACGAGACAAATCTAAAAAAATAGTTAAAAATGCTTTAGTTTACAACGGAAGGTTTAATACAAACTATTGAACATGCACTTTAAAAGTTTTGTTATTATTCTGCACAACAAAAATAAAAATATCTGAAGGAAGGAGTTTCAACAACTATATAAGTACATAAGTGATAGATGAAAGCAAATGCTGAGGATATTTTAATATTTCAAAAAATGAAATAAAACAAACCGATTAGATACAAGTTATGTTTTAATCTATAATAATTATAATAAAGCTCAATGTGTGCGTGTGTGTATGCTTGTGTGTGTGTGTGTGCTGGCGCTCTACAGGCCAGATCGTTGGACCTACAGCTACCAAATTTGGTACATGTATACCTTGGAGGTCGGAAATGTGCACCTCGGAGCCCTTTTTTCGAATTTTTAATTAGAATTTGAATTAATTAAAATTTAAGTGAAATTTCGACGTTTTTCCGCTATAACTTCCGAAAATATTATTGCACAAACATGATTAGTATATCAATTTAAAGATAAAAAACATAGCTTTCTAACGGTATCAGTTTTTTTTAAATTTATACCGTAAGCTTCTATTTTTAACGAATTTTCAAAGAAATATTTTAACTATGTTTTTATCACGTGGCTGGATAAAATAAAATAAAACAATGCCGGAAGTTCAAATAAAAAATATCTGTCATCGTAAATCAAGTCTAAAGAAATGCAACTTTTAACACGGACTGAATATAATATAAAATGTGATATTTTCTAAAAAAAAAAAATGCAAAGCAAAAGATTCTATGATCGTTTGCAATATCTAAATAATTAATTCAATAAATCTTCTTTACGGTAAACCTGATTGAATTTAGACAGGATATGCATTGGAATCCTGACTTAATGGCATATTTCTATTAACGTTTGCAATATCTGTATCATTAATTCAATATATATATTTTTTTTTCATTATAAAATGTGAAAGTTTCTAAAAAAAGAAATGCAAAGCTAAGGTTTCTATAAAATCTGCAAGAGCACGTCAAAAGGAAAAAATTAGGTTTTATCACCGTGTTGCCATCATTTTGACGGAAGTTAAAATTAAAAAAAAAACTATCATCGTAAATTAAATCTGAAGAAAAGCAACTTTTAGCACGTGACTGGATAAAATAATATAAATATAAAATGTGATATTTTCTTTAAAAAATGTAAGGCAAAGGATTCTATGATCGTTTGCAATATTTAAATCATTAATTGAATAAATTATCTTTATTTATACAGGATTGAATTTATACAGGATCTGCATTCAAATTCCTTTCCAATGGCCAGTTTGTAAAATATTATTAATAGGCATATATATTGTTTAATACTATTAATTTGATATAAATGAAGTAAATAATTACATTTTATGTAGTTTGAGTCAAACAATGCATTTATGAATAATGAGTTTTAGATTTCTTCATACTTCATATTTTACAAAATATTTTCTTAATATTTTAAATAAAAGTTGCTACACCTATCAGTCTTCGAAATCAATCATTAAAACTGACTGATTAATAAAATAAAAGAATATTATTAAGAAAACGCGTTCTTTTAGAGCTTTCAGTCCATCATCTTAAAGAACATATTAATTTCAGGCCAATCAATGCCCGGAGTTACTTCAAGGCTAATGAATATGTGCTTTAATTGAAAATTTTAGAACCCATTACTCATGGCGAACCAGCTGGTCTCCAAAGGCGGCTAGTTTACAATGAAAACGGATTTAATGAAAGTTGTGTTACTTGGATTCCATTACTGAATTTGACAATTGAGTTTATGCTACTGAAATGCTAATTTCTAAAATTTAAAGACGGAAAGAAAATAGATTTTCAGTATTGGCATGCTCCAAATTTATGGTGCAGGAACACAAAATATAACATATCCATTTCGTCTTCAATGGAAAATCCTAGAAATTTATAACAGCTGAATTAATTTTTCCATGAATATTTAATTTTGTACTAATTATTTAAGTGCCTGAAATTGTAGAAAATTGCTATTTGAATGAAGAACTATTTTTAAAATCAATATATAATTGAATTGAACATCGATTGAACAATAATATGCTTATATATAACAAATATTTGTTTCGCATATTATTATCAAAGGTTCATGTCAGTTAACAAATTTTGAGAATATGATAAAACAGTTTATTTAAAATTATGTTTTTAAGCTTAATCCAGAAAATGGTTGTTGATTAATTACTTTAAAATTCTTAACTAAATGTGATTTCACATTGGTCTAAGTATGATTTCTTACATCGAACTTAAATACTTTTTTAATCTCATGGCTTTATAATATTGACTTCATTTCATTTTTACATAACGTACTACCCTTATTTGTAAAAATTTTGAAATTCATAGACTTTCAAAATGCACGACGTCCCGGAAAGCAGTGTCACTTAATTCATGTCTAAAGTTTTGAGTGGCTTCACAAAGTTCCCCTGTCAAAAACTTCTCAGTTAGGTTAAAGCACAGATTGGATATTCTGAGGAATAATGATTGCTCTTTCTATCAAAGATTAGTTATGGTAAACTAAAATTCTTTTATTATCAAAATTTAAAATTAAAATTTTGGCTGAAAAACACTGGCACTGCTAATTTAGACGCTTACAAAAAATTTACAAAAATTAACAATCAAATCTTATGATAGAACAATAACCAGTGTTACATAATATATCATTTGAAATTTTATTAGATTCATAAAGTTTAATTGCTGTGTATCTCACAGAAAAAATTTGTTCCAACTTTATTAAACCTTTATAACAAAAATCCAACTTAAAGATTTTCCACAGAAATAATTTATTCTTAGCATTTTGTAGCAGAATTCTAAGATTTGAAATTCAGAATTAAATCTTAAAAATAAACTATAAGACTGATAAACAACGAACACTATTTAATTTTTTAGCATTTCTACTGTTAATAAAGTAAAATTATTATTATTATTTAAAATAGAATTTTAAACCCCTTTAAAATTGGAAAATTGTCTTTTTTAATGCATTTTATTATGACCCAATAAACGACATGTTTTATTGCGATCTTATCTGACACATTTAAAATGTATTTTATTGCCAATGAATATCATCTGAATTTTGGCAGGAAATTAATTTTTTGGCCCTTTTTATTGTCGTAAAAAAGTTCACAACATTTCCAGTGCTCACTCAAAAATATAAACGGAAGTTCATTTGCTTTATTTGGTGAAATTAAGGAAGAAAAATACAACTTGATAACCGAGGAGTTTACAAAAATAAAAATAAAAAATTACAGTGCCATCAAACACGACGTGCAGTTAATGAACATATTTTTCCGTCAACAACATTTTTAACCATCCTGGTTCTGGATAATGAATCTCAGTTAATATGAAAAATAATTAAAATAATGAAAGTTCATTGAAATAATATGAATTCATATCAATTAAAATTTGATTTGTTGAGAAAATAATAATTAAGTAGCAACTAAGAGATTTAATTAAAATTAAATATTACTAATATTTGTGACAAATCAGTTGATCTCTGAAAACCATATTATGTTAAATTTATTTTCTAGTTTGCAGTAACATCAAGTACAGCATGAAATTAATAAACTGATTTCTCAGTCAACAGCTTTTTAATGATCTTGTATTTGGATTATGGATTTCAGTTAAGAAGATACAAATTAGTATAAGACTATTGAAATAAGAATGAAAATTTTATGTCTTGAATAAAGCATGGACAAGTACAAAATAAGAGATTTAATTGGAATTGATTGTTACCAACAATTGTAATAAACCAGTTGATGGTAAAAAGAGAATATTATATTAAAATTTTCTAATTTACAAACCAATTGATCGCTAAAAAACACTAATAATAAAACAGAATTATTTTCTAATTTACAGTGCCATCAAGCACAGCTTGGAATTAATGAACATATTTCTCAATCAATGATATTTTTTATGATCTTTGATCCAAATACTGAATCTCAGTAATGAAAGCTCACATGAAGAGTAACCAAAGCAATGTAAGGCCATTGAATTATTAGGGCGTCATAGCAATCAAATTAGATTTGTTGAGGAAATTATGAACAAGAATAAAAAAAATATTTACTTGAAATTAAAAATTACCAATATTTGTGACAAGCCAATTTATTCTAAAAAACGCTAATATTATAATTAACTTATTCTAATATTCACAAATATAAATTTCAAACTTAAAACTTAATCGAAAGTAGTGTCTCTTAACACATCTTAAAACTAAAGTTGTAAAAAATCTCTTCTTTTCTTAATCTCTTCTCACAATTATGAAAATTCCTATGGTAAAAAAACACCCTTTTTATCAAAGTTTATTTTTAGGCATACCGTGTCTGCTTCCGTAATCAACGTTTAAAATTTATACACTCTGATAGCCTCCTCTTTTTGTACCTTTTAAAATATTTCAGAAAATCAAGTTCTAAATTCATCCTTTCAAGCAGTAGCTAAATTTTTATACAGAATATTTAAAAACTAAAGTAGGTATGGATTTTTTTATACTTCAAAGTTATTTTTAAGTACTTTTCATGTCTAACTTTAAAAAAAAATCCCCCCTTCTCCCTCTGTAGAAGGGAAACGTAAACCATCATGAATATTAAAGTTCGATCGAACATTTCCAGAAGCAAATTTTCAAGTCCTATCTTGCATAATAATATCATACCGACCAAGATGGATTGACCAAGTGAAAGTACATTGCTTTAACAAAAAAAATGCTCTTTCACTTATAAGTTTCTTTTTTGGGGCGAAAAAAACCATAATCTATAACGACTGAAGAATGAATTTTTTTTCTAACCCTCCCCCGTCCTTCTCAAAAGAATGAAATATGCGCACCGTAGATCAACAGAAAGCTGTAGAAGAGGGAAATAAAATCTTTTAGAGATCTTCCAAAGTTTTTTGAGAAAAAGCTAGATTGTATCTCCCTCGATATAGAGAGAAAAAAATACAAATACTAAGTGAGAGAGAGAGAGAGCTGAAATTTCGATTAAGATGCAGATCTTTTGAATTTTAAAAAGAGAAACAAGAAATCGCTTGATGCTATATGAAGCCTAATCTTTAAAGTGGAATTCGGTTTTCATTGTTTTGAAAGTATTTAGGGTTTAATAAAAATAAACTCTATAGGATCTTGGAAGATAGAAGAAAAACTTTTAAATATAACAAGAAATTAATTGGTTTAGAACGTTAAATTTTATCCTCAGTATTTCAAATAATTTTGTAGCTTCAATAATCGGGAAAGTTTGCAGTTGTAAAAACGTTAAGTGTAGCAGCTTGACATTTTTTATAGTTATTTATTTTCATTTGATGGTTGCCAAAAATACAAATACTAAGTGAGAGAATTCTGAAATTTCGATTAAGATGCATATCTTTTCAATTTTAAAAATAGGAAAAAGAAATCGTTTGATGTTCTTTCAAGCCTAATCTTTAAAGTGGTACTCGGTTCTTATTGTTTTGAAAGTATTTAGGATTTGATAAAAAAAAAACCATAAGACGTTTGAAGATGAAAAAAAAAAAACTTTTAAATAAAACAAGAGAGTGATTTGCTTAGAACATTAAATTTTATCCCGAATATTTGAAATATTATTCGTAGCTTCAATAACTGGCAAATTTTGCAGCTCTTAAAACGTTCAGTGAAGCTGTCTGAAATTTTGTCTAGTTATTTATCATTTGATCATTGTCATTCAATTATATGTAATAAGAGCACTTTCTGTTCTACTTACGTTATCGTTTTATATAGACATATATGCACATAACATTGCAATTTTCAGTTTATTTATAATTGTAAATTTTATGATTAGTTCAAACATATATTTTTAAAGTATCAAATAGTTATATGTATTGCCTATACCACTATTTTAACAGTAATATACCAAATATTATAATGCGAGGAAAAATAAAGCAGCTCTTTTTATTCATCTTCTAATTTTTAGAATCTTTCTTTTACCTCATATTAACTAAAAAATATTAAACATAATTTTTTTTCTTTTCCTTTTAGAAATAAAAGAAATGTTCTTGTTGAATAAGGATAGAGGTACAACTTTGGCTACTTTCTTTCTGGCTTTTATGTCAGTTATTTTATTTGAAATTATGATAAAATTTCGTATCAATCTCTAATGCAATATGTATATTTCTATCATATTTTGGATAAAATCTATTCAAAGAAAACTCCTCTGATCCAGTATCCGGGTACAAATAAACACTATAACTGCAAAACGTAAAGAGTTAAGGTAGAGAAAAATTGGTGCAGATGTTTGGAATTTAAAAAGTATATTCTTATAAAATTTTGAAATAAATGTGTCTAAGTTATTTAATATGGATAGATGTGCGCTTTCGCATGCATGTAGAAGTAATTAATTTTGTCAATTTCATATATTATTTAGTGCCTATAACTGTAAATGTATGTCAAATTTTGATCAGAAAAAGCAGTCCAAAATACATTTTCCATTTATGAATACCTGCTTATTAATGAAAAGAAATGTGGTTAAGGGAAGATTGTACCACAATTTTTAGTACATTCAGTAATGTTACATTCTAGCCAAAGATCCATATGTAGTAACAATTATTTGCCAATGGCATGCAATGACTGAAAGACTTTAACCAAGGCTCACATTTCATGTAAGGCACAGGTATAGCATCATTATTAGATAATGAGAGAACATTTTGGTTAAACTACTGTCTCATATTATAGAGGAGAAATTAAATTTAGAAACATGTATTCGACAGGCACATTAATGTATTACAGACTTTTAATTCCAAAATATTAAAAATTATTTGTAACTAAGTGACTTTTGGTCATAGTATCATTAATTTCGGTAAATCAGATTTATTTTCAGATCACTTATGCTACTTACTTTTTATTACCAATTGTATACCAATAATGATACTTTTTCTGGGAATTAGTATAAGCGAATAAAAAATGGTTCTTTAAATTAATCATGATAATTTCATTAGGAAAACAGATTTGTAGTCAAATGAATTCTATTACAATCATTAATTTCCAAAACATTGATTTAACAAATGTTTTCTCTTATCATTTTACGATGCAGTTTATTATTCACAAATATGATTGATTGTCACCGTTTTATAAGAAAGTGTTATCCCTAAACATCAATCAAAATAAGACTGTAAATTCATTTATTTTCATAATGAAGAAAATCCGTTATTTCATTAAGGATCATAAATTTAAATAGTCAATTTCACATTCCCCCTTTCGAAAAATTTCACAAATCATAAATCCATTTACAATAATTTACTGAAATTTAAGTCTTGTAATATATCATAAATAGATATTTAAATAGGATCATCTCTTATGTTTCAACATCATTAATTTAGAAGTCAAGCATAAATATCATTAAAGAAATTTTATGAATTTATTTCTGTGTTATCTTCATTATTTAGTAAAATGATAAAACGATTATTTAGCTTACTGTGATATCTATTTATTATTTCGATCATTTATAATGTTTTCTTAAATGATAATATATCACTTTGTGTTTTGAAGTTTTTATTTTAAAGTAATTGCTATATCAACGTAAACTCAAAGCAATTCTTACTGTAGATGAAAAATGAAATGGAGATATATGTTGTTATTATGTGCAAATAAGATTTTATTGCACAATATATTTTATTTATATTTTAATAAAAGATTTTCTCTTAGAGATCTAAACACATCAATTTTATACTGAAGAAGCATTTAAGTAATGAGCAAAATATGTTGCTTCATCTTTCAAACGGTACTGCTCTCTCAAGTATTATCTTTGTATACAAATCACTTGATTGTAGTTATGAAGTTCGAATTTAAAAAACGAATTGATTTAATCTCACAAATCTTGCAATTGATTCCATCACATTTTTTAAAAATATTTTTGTAGTTGCTTTTCCAATAAAATGATGTTTCTATGTGTTATTCAAACTTATGCTATTTCGGTACGTAATCTGCGATGGAATTTACTCCAGATTAAGGGCAAAAACAAGCCCTATTACCCTACTTCATTTATATTTTGGATATTTTAACAAATAATAACATATTTTTTTAAAATTCAAATAATGCACATTGGGCTCAAGATTTGTTACAAGTTTGATCAATTTTCCTGTAGAGATGATCCAATAATACACTCCATCACCCTCTCAGTATACATCTAGAGGGTATGTATCCTATCCTTGATAGTTAATATATATGTCAATATGCTGATATATATTCTGTGTAGTGCTATCTAATTAACACTATCAAATACATTTTCCTTTAGGTTATAAATTGATGCTGCATTACATCACCCATACAGAAGAAGAATATTTAATTCAACGATAAATTTTTATTGAAAAGGAATATTTGTTTCAGTGAAATTATTTATTGACTAATACTATCTATTTAACTGAAAAATTTGTATTGATGAAGAATATTTGTTTCAATGAAAAATATTTATTGACAAAGAATATCTATTTCACTGAAAAATATGTATTGATGATGAATATTTGTTTCAATGAAAAATGCTTTTGACTTATTTCAGTTAATTTTTGAATATTTATCTCAGTAAGTTCTTTATTGATAAATATTATTTAGCCAGAACACAAGTTGTTTATAACGCATATTCTGAATAGTATTTTATTATGATAAAAACATTATACTTCAGATTATAGTCAATACTGAAAAGAAAATTTTCTATTTATACTTGAGGCTTTCTTATTTGATCCTTTCTTATACAGCCTTTCGTTTTCGTCTTATCCTCACAAAAAAGAGTTTATAATCTTTTTCTGAGCTAAACTGCACTATTTTGATCCATTTTTGAACCATTATCCACTTCGGAAATTTTACATGAGAATAATGAATTTTCGTGTGTTGTTTTGTACATCAGTTTTATTGGCGTATTTTCTGCTTAGTATTTCATTCTCTCTAGAGAATGGACTAATTTTAGTCCTTTAAAGATAAATGTGAACTCCTGTGTCAACAGTCTATCTTTGACTCCAACTTCTGAGCTAAAAACCATCATTCACTCGTGATTTCTTAATAAAATATAAGAGCGCTTTTCTTTTTTTTTTCAAGGAAAAAAAAGTTTGCTGTCATCCTCTGCCAAACTTTCAATATTCTTATCTTTTATAATTAGCATTTTTTCTGCACGTCATATGCAAGAATCGAAAAGAAGAACAAGAAGATAGTTCTGATGGAAACACACAAAGATTAAACAACTCTTATTTTGTAATAAGAATTGTTTAGTTTTTACTTATAATTGTTTAATTTATAATACTTACAACAATTGTACAAACTAAGCAAAAATTTAAAAAATATGTGATATTGTTCTTTTGCCGATTTTGAGATAAATTTTATTCTCTCTGTTCTCTAAACATTACATATATCCCTCAGCCTTATATAATATTGGAATATTTGGTTTACAATTACAAAATAGAAAGAAATGGTTTAATAATGATCAGATGTTTCGAAGGAATTTGTGAATGGTAAAAAGGCTTTTCTATTCATCTTTTGGAATCCAAAATATGAAACGACGTTCTAAGATTTCAACCGCAAGTAAACGCAAGTAACACACGTAAAAGTATAGATATGCTTAAAATATTTTATCCTTATTTCCTGAGCAAAGAGTATATTTTGTGCAGATAATAATGCTTTTAAGGAGAAACTCAAATCTCAAAACATAATATAATATCTACATGTATTACAAAAACAGTGAAAATAATTGGAACTCTTTAAAGGATACGAATCTTGTAGACGCATTCAATTTCGTAACATTAAACTTGTAACAATTGAGCATTGCTTTTTATTTATAAGTAAAAAGTAAGTACTTTCATAAGATAAATGTAGTATGATCATACGATGTAATCTCACAGACTTACTCATTTTTTAGTTTTACACCGAAAATGATATTTAAAAATAATATCTTTCTTCTTAGCTATATACGTATATTCATTTTTAAATAAAATTTCCTCGTGTGAAAAAACAATTTATTTTTTCAGAGATTTAAAAAACAAAATTTAATTGAACTTATTTTTCAGAAAGAAGTGTCTTTTTAAAACTTACTCTAATATTTCAATCGCTTCTCACACCCTTCCAAGGCTTAATTATCAAGCAATGTCTGTACAGTTTATTTAACTGCTGTTTTTGAATATTAAAATAATATTCTTGTATTTTTTACTCGTGATGTTTCTCGTAATCTGTTTTCCTTCATATGTACAAATACCGTCTTCTAGCAAAAGCATATAAAAAACATGTTCCTCAGAGAAATGGATAATACTTTAAATGACCTTTCTCTCTCATAAATTTAAAAGAAAATACATGATTTATTTAGCATTACAAAGTATCTGATGCAGTTGTTATTTAAAACATAACGATACAGTTAAAGTAGTTTTGCAATTACATTGATTACTATTTCCTTTAAGGGCTTTATAAATGTTACGTCAGTTGTTCTCTTTGTATATTCATCAATAATCTGACGTTACCACAAAGTTAACCATAACATTTAATCCTGCATACAACGAAATCAATAATTGATTCTGTTTTAACAAAGAAAGAATAAATATCGTTTCTGATCATTCTGAAAATCGTATAATAATTAAGCATAATATTGAATAAATAATTTAGTCATAATATGAAAAAAGAATAGGAAACATTACCGTTCACTGTATAGAAATATACTTATATTCCCTATAATATTATAATTTATATAGAAAACAGTTATTAATAAGTTATTTCAACATTAGATTATCAATGAAATATATTCAAGAATTCCGAAATAGGATATTCTTACATTTCTAAAACTCTATTCTGTCTTTTTTAAATAGTATCAACTGAAATAATAATAATTCTGTTTCCCAAGAAGAGAAAATAATTATATTATTACTGGCTTGTTCGAATAGAAGAAAGTTTGAAACTTTAAAACTGTGATTTATTTCTTCCCGGGAGGCATAACATGTTGCTGTTGTTGTTACTTATGGCAATTGTGCAAGCTATCTGACGAAGTGGGTAATTTAAGCCGAGTTTATGCCGTGACTTCTGAAAGATCCTGAGCATCCAAAGGCAGCACTCGCTTGCACAAACCTTTTTACCAGGAGGTTCTTACACAAAGTTCACAGATAGAACACAGGATAAAACAGCAACCATGCCAGAGCCAGGACTCAAACCCGAGACGCCCAGATCACGCGGAAGACGCGGGGAATACATAAGTCTACATTTCGACACACAAGTAGAAAAAAAGAAAAGAAAGTAAAAAAAACGAAATATTTCCTCAGATATTTTAGACAGGGATTTCTTTGTGTCTCTATCTATCTATCTATCTATCTATCTGTCTGTCTGTCTGTCTGTCTGCTTGCCTGCCTGCGTGCGTGTGTGTTCAAACAATTTCGTACCTGAAGAGAAAGAAAACACTTCGAATTTCGCTTTTATTCCGTTCCGAAAAGCCTACATTATGTAGAAGAAAGTAGAAAAATTTTGTCCGTGCCCAGAGCTTAACAAGAGCAAAAGAGAGGAAAGCGAAATTAACGTTTATCCTTATTCTGATAGAGATTACTTTACAAGCCGTTGATTTAGGTATCTTTTGAAGAAATGCGTTTAGATTAACAAATTAATCAATCCTTTCAATTGAAGTATTGTAATTTTTTTTTCATTTTAGCAATTTTATTGAGATTCTGTTGTATTAATTTTTTTTTAAATATGTTTAAATCGCACCAGGAAAAAAAGAGAACATTTTAATTAAGTTAATTTGTGCTAAATTAAGATAAAATTTAATTATATATATATATATATAGTGAGAGAGAGAGATATATATATAGATATAGATATACATATATATATATAGATAGATAGATAGATAGATATATAGATAGATATATAAATCTCACTCGTAATCTAAAGATCGATAAGTGTAATCAAGCTTTATTGAAAAATGTGCATTCTTTTTTATAATTTCTTTTATAATTCTGGCAAATGACTTATACTGAAAAAAAAATCTAGCAAACATTTTTTTGTTGTAAGATTGTACAAAAATTTATTTTTCCTTTAGAGAGTTTTGAGCCTTGCGTGTAGGTATTAGGAATCTACACTGACAAAATTATTTATAGAAAGGTGATATATTCCTAAATATATTTCACTTTAATTAATTTCTACGCAACTTCGTTCAGTCCTCCTTTTCAGTCACTACCCGAAAACTAACAAATAAACAAGCACAACTTTAGATTTCATCTCGCGAAAAGTAATAAGTTAAATCTTACACTTTAGACGCATTTTCCCTAAAAAGTGTAAGTTTTATCTCGAAATGTTTTATGTGTTGGTCAATATTTCATCCTCAAACAAATAGCGTGCCAGTTCGTGTAAAAGAATAATAAATTGACTATTTCCACGGAAAATCTTATCAGGAAGAATGATATATTAGACCGATTCGTTGGGGGAAAAGTCTGGAGGTGAAACTGCTTCAACAATATTGCACGAGAGAGCTATAAAAGCAATTTCCTAGCTTCACACCTTGGCGTGCTGCTGTGTGTTAACTTCAGAGAAGAAACTAATTAATTTCGAAGTGCTGGTCTTAAATATATTGAGTGAAAAGAGACTAGCTTTTCTCATAC
>JAPMOQ010041261.1:79381-108706 GCA_026543055.1 Argiope trifasciata
GTGTGTGTGTGTGTGTGTGTGTGTGTGTGTGTGTGTGTGTGTGTGTGAGTGTGTGTATTAAATAACATTCCATTTTAGTTGTAATCTGCTTGTAGAAAAATTTTTTTTTCTTTTTAAACTAATGAAATAACTTGTTATTTAAATGTTTTAAAAGAATACGAACTTAAGAAATACAATTGAAATTAATAACGATAAAAACAGTTGAATCCGTTGCATAAATTTACTATCAAGCAAATTTTACTGTCGATGACAAAAATAAACACAATAATAATAATAATAATAGTTGTTGTTCCATTTATCTTCATTTAATTAACAGAGATTGCTTATTTTTTATACAGTAAGAGGAAATATATATAATTATTCAAGCCTTTCTTAAACTTATTACTCATTCTTACCATTATGCTGGAATTTCTTTTCTATATGTATATCACTTTATTTTTATATAAATAACTTTTGCAGTAGGGTCCAAAAGGCCTTACTTAAAAGCCAATGCAATTTATTATGCAAACAGTCATTCATCAAATTATGTGAATAATTAAAACACGAGTTTTACAGCTCCCAATGTAAAAGAGTAAATAATCTGGAACGTAATTTAATTTGTTGCACAAAAATAAAATTCAATAAGTTATAATTTTTTTTATTCAATCAACGTATGCTAAGCTATTTTATTTCAGGAATTGAAAATAAAACTGCATTTAAATATTATAGACAGAGCATAAAATTATAATTAAAACAATTATAATTATTCTTAAGGGATACACATAGTTCATCAACAAGTTAGAATTTAAAAGGCTAAAAATTGTCTGAATTAATTATACATCGACCTCCAGTGTGAAACCAATACTTATAACATTAGGAAAATTAAAAATTTATATTTAAGAATTTCGAAATTCAAAACAGAAGCCAAAATAAGAAAAATTTTACCATAAATTATTTGCATTATCTTCTCTTCTTGTCCTGTGTTGGACATTGAAAGTTTTTTGGAAAAGGAGCTGTCGACAATGTTAAAGGAGTTTTATATTTAACTTGTAATCAGTAAAAACATTTTAAATTTATATCAATGCAACAGATTAGTAAAATTATTTTATGGGATTAAAATCGCATTTATCTCTCATATTTTGTCTAAAATTTTAACGAATTTTTAAAAATAGTTTTTTTTAATTGGTACAAAATATTTTACTAACGATAAGGAGTCGAAAATAATAATTTTTGTATTGAGTCAATAAAAAGAAAAAATAGTTTTCCATAAAAAATTTTAATCAATTTCAATTATCATTTATTTTTACAAAAAATATTAATAAATGAACTTTACTGATTTACAGATTTTTTAAAAGATTTAATGAACTTCATTAATTTAAAAATTGATTTGTTTTTCTATTTAAACATTATATTCTATTTTTTCCATAAGTAACTAAATTTATGGGCCACGAAAATATTTTGTTGTCACATTTAATAATACATTGGATAAATTTATACCACCAAATTTTAGTGTAGTTTTAATTTACGATTTCTTAAAAATTATATCGAATAGCAAGTAAAATAATCTTCAAAATAATGTGTGCTAATAGAAGATCAATAAAAATTGAAATTCTTTATTTGTCCAAAGTTTAATTAAAAAACTATTGCTTTAAATATTTTCAAATGCTCCAGTTTATTAAAATTTAATCAAGAATAAAAAATAAATAAATTTATCATTTATTTTAATAGAAAATATTAATCATAAACTGATTTAATGAGCTTATGTTCTGAAATGCCTTTCAAATGTACTAATTGTTGAAAAATATTTTATGTGAATCCATCATATGACGTATAACTTAACATATGCCCAAACAAACCATCTTTATAATATTAGTTTAATTTAATTCATTATTTAAATGGATATACAAAAATTCAATTTTCGTTGTAAGGAGAAAATAAGATATTCAACATTTGAAAAAGAAATTATAAAAGGAAATTGAAATAAGAAGTGTTTGTCCCACAGTGAAATAGATATTTTCATTTTGGTAATGCATTTCTATTTTCTGGAGTATATCTTATATAATGGAATACACATTGATTCAATTATAAGACAAAATAAATTGAATAGGAAATAAACCAAGAAAGAATAGTTTATGTAAGAGCATACTCCAGATTTTCTATCTTAGTTTAAAATGATATATGTGGCAGATTGCGTTTATTAAAAAATGATAGCCTCGCAATTTTCTGGTAATTTTATTTAGTTCCTTTTATGATTGTTTCTATTAAATTGAAATTATTTATTTTCTCCTCTAAGAAAAGAATCTATACTAATTGTGATAAATTACTTATTCTGATGTAGGCAGAACAATACAGAAAGTGCTTTTAAAACGCTAAAACATTTGAAACACTGTTTATTGTAATCTATTTAATATTCTAATTTTAATACTAACTTATAAATAAAACCAAATCACAGATAATTTGTATTTATTTTCTGAGATGTTATACCAAGAGTGATGAGCTCTTCAGCCCTTTAAAGGGTCTATTACATATGTATTATATCTTGTAGCATTGGAAAATTAGCTATTAAACTGGGTGGATTCTTTTTTATTCCTTGTCGAATCGTTGAAATCTGTGTAATATTTCACCGAAAACGAAATTCAATAACGAAAGTAAAAAATTATTTGAAACTGATTTTGATTAATGGTACATGTACATTAGCACTTTTGTGGTATAGGATGTACTTATGTCTATACTACACCAAACAAATTTGTATTAAGTGGATGGTTTATAAGAAAGATAATAATTGAAAAAGTCATAAAGTTAATGAAAATATGTTTAGAGAGTATTTACGCATTTTTATAAAGATTTCCATACAAAAATTTAAAATTAAATTTTGTGGAATAAGTTTTAATATGCAGGGAACACAGTATTTGAAAAAAAAATATCATCTATTATTTTTAAATTAATTTTTCAATTTTTTTTTCTCAAAATGTCCCATTTAAGTAATCTGCGTGTTAAAGGATACATTTTTTTTCGTTTTCTGAAAGTAAATAATCGCATTGCATGATTCAAAAACATTGTGAAATGTAATTTATTTCAAATTTGATACTAAAATATATCATAATATCATAATACTTAAATATATCATAAATATGTGCGAAATAAGCAATTAATAAGTCTATCACGAAGTCAAGCAATTAATAATCTTAATTAGTAAGTCTATCAATATTTGGAAAACTGACTGATCCCAAATGAATATTAGAAAAAAAATACATATTGTATCAAATATTTATGAAGTAGGGTGTCTGAAAACACGAGACAAATTCAATAGCAAGAAATCATTTGCAATGTTTTAAATGTACTTATAATAACAATAAATAAAATAATAAATAAATATTTACAATTTTAGAAAAAGAAAGACATTATTTTCAACTATATTATTATTATCATTTTGACATGTGCCCAACGTAAAATAGTTTGTGAGTTATCTATCAGGAGATATAACTTATGTTTTCATAAATAACACGCGTGGAAATATAACAGACAGACAAAAAAATGTGTTTACCTAATTAATTATATCAATAAACAAGTTTATTTAATATCGCAAAAGAAGAGAAATGTTTTAATAGTCAATGTTCCTAGTTCCGTCAATACAAAGAAAACTTTAGCTTATGATCATTGCAGGAACCACTTAAAAGGGAAATTCCAAACAATAATATTAATTCTCTGCACAATAAAAATTCAGTGTAACGTGTAGAAATTGTTTTACGCCAAGTTTGCACAGAAGAAATTCCATACCTTTCTCCCATTGACTTCCCTTTCATTTCGAAACTGCAAGTCATACTTCGAAAGATGCCATTGAATTCCTTTGAATATTGCGAATTCATGAAAGAACTCATTTTAGCGTTCTCCTGTGAAATCCAATGATGCTTCGACCATGGAGTATTAAACCTTTGGTCTGTTGAAAAGCATTCTTTATCAATATAAGTCCTCCAAGGCTAATGTGCATTTAAAAATAATCAAAGATAAATACTTAATAAATACTTCTGGAATGTTTACGAAAATGGAAATATTGATGCAAGTCCAGTATAAAAAAAAACAGAGAGAGCATTTAAAAAAATATTTTTTAAACACTAACTAAACTGCTCCGCAATCATGCTAAAAATGAGTAAACTCACAGTAGAGGTTGAATTTAAAATAATAAAAGCAACGAATTAATAGAGCTTTGTGTGGTAAGATATTTTTATAAAGCTCTTATTTGAGTAAATACTGACATTCAGTAAAAAAATAAAAGAAATTTAGTCTTTAATGAAGATTATATGTAAGATCTTCAAAGTCAAGGTGTCCAAAAATTATTAAGAAGTTAATAAGCAAAACCCGAATAACTGGAGCAACATAAAATGTTTCATTGCAGTAAAAAAAATATCTTAAATCCATTATATGTTTATGACAACAGTCGAAATTTTATTTAACTTTGCGTTAAAAATCTGATGCTTGTTCTATTGATATAAATTGGTTTTGAAAAAATTAAGACACTCGTACTTGCAAACTTTTCAAAGCTTCACAGAGGTCATACAGAAAAAAAAATGAGTAGAAAGTTATTGTATTTTCTCAATATCGCTGGCATATCTGGCGTGTCTCACACTAAACACTAGTAATTACATCAAATTCAAATTTTCCATATTTGTATTTGATTTTATGTGAGTAGCAAAGACATAAATTTTTAAAATTATTTTGCTTTATTTTCTTTCAATACTCTTTCACATTAGACATATTCTTCAAAAATAAACATTGTATATTCACATAATTTAGCGACGCTTCCCATATGACAAGACATAATTTTAAATTTTAATGTATGACATTAATTTTAAGCAGTTAACATGAAATAAAATATATTTCTTAAGATGAATATAAGAAAAATGCATTTTCTTTAATATGAATGAATCGATCAAGAATTTAAAATTAATAACATCTTAAGAAATACATAAAATCTCACTATATGAATAATTTATAACAGCCCTACGTTTAAAAATATTTATATAAGGCTTATTGCATTTCTCATCAATTCACAAATTGTGGGAATTTACATATATTATATTTTAATAGAGTTTCTCGGCTCTTGAAATATGAAAATGAAAAATGATTCTTTATGAAGTAATTTACATGTATTTTCTTCATAATACCTTAATAGAATATAGTTGACTATTGCAGGACATAAACTACCATTCTCATGAATTTTCCAAGAAATACAATTGCAATATATATAATAATAGCTGACCTATTTATATTCTTTTCATAAGTTTATCTTTTCAGGGTATATATGTATGAATACTATATGCAGTACATTTGGCCATTTCTTTGGGCTAAGTTGCTTTGTTTATGCTTATCATCATATATTTTATATAATATATGACACATCAGGAATAATAAAGCGCCATTTGTAAGCAAGTAGTGTTTTCCTTATAAAAGTTGTCTGGTTATGAATAAAATATGTAGCATATATTTTTTGAAACGGAAAAGCTTTCTAGGGTTTTTGAATGAAATATTGAGGAATTAATTATAATTTTCCAAGTTCCAAAACGCTAAAAAAAGAAGTATATGAAATTGAAATTTATAAGAAGTTTAAATTTCAATACAAATTTTGATTTAGGGAATGACAATAAATTAAAAAAAATATTTCATTTTAATAATTATGATTTTTATGTTTTTTTTTCATATTTTTGTGTTATTGAAAAATGAATTTAAAGATTTTAGTTGCTACAGATTTAATTCCTGACAAATCAGAAATAGATTAAATTTCTGATTTGCCAACCGCTCCAAAACTTTGTGTTGTGATAATTGTCCTGCCTGGTATTTCCTACCTAAACACTATAATAATAAATTACTATTTTGAGATCTGCATTTTTCAAAATTAATTCATTCAAATTTAATTCTTGGAAATATGTAGTATATATTTTTAGAAAGGCAAAGGACATTTTTTACAGTATTTGAATGAAATATTGCTCGGTTAATTATAATTTTCAAGCTGGAAAAAAAACTGTTAGAGAGAAGTATATAGAAAAGTAATTTTTAGAAAATTTAAATTTTAATATAAATTTGAATCTATTAAAATAAAAAGAAATCGAAAGCTTATTTCAATTTAATTATTATAAAGTTCATATTTGCAATAGTTTTGAATTTTTGAAAAAGGAATTTAAAAGTTTTAGATGTTATAGATTTAATTTGTAATTTGTAAGCCGACCCGAGAATTAATGTTATAATTATCACGTACAATAAATATTTCATAGCTAAGTATTGTAATTATAAATTTATAATTTGAAATTGACATTCTTCAAAATTATTTTAGAGAATGAAATCTGAGTTTCGGTCATCCAGTGCGCAAGGAGATCATTATGCTATTAATCTTATCAGTTAGACGCATAATAATATTTGGTAAAAGAAAAGTATAAAAGCAAGAGTTTTCAATAATCAATTTCATTGCTCAGTGAAATAGATAATTGGAAAACTAAGAAAATAATATTTTTAAAATAATCAGACATTTCTTTGATTTTTAACTAAAAAAAAATTACTTTGAATTTTTTAAAAAAAATTACATTTTTAAAAAGTTAAAGACAAATTAAATTGCTATCCTTAAAGATAAATTTTTAAATGACGGAAACTTCAAATGTCAGAAAGTTATTTATTTCAATAACATTTTTGAAAATAAAAATTGAAAGACTTCAAAATCTTGCTTAATTTCCAATTAATTAAAATTATAATTAATATTTCTCAGTAAAATATTTCGAGATTTTTCAAAAGGATGCAAATTTTGTTTATCGTTTCCAAACAGTCTGGTCTAAAGTGTACCAATATTAGAACGAACAGACTTAGTAATAGACACATATTCTTCGTCGTTATTTGTAGAATCAAAGTTTAGGAAAAGCGATCTATAAGAACTGAAAAGGACATAAAAAATAGTAAACTGCCTGGTACTTAATATTCCAATTTACACAGACAAACATTTCATTATTAAACTCTAAGCCATCATAAAAAATGAGCTTTAAACAAAACTAAAAAAATTCTCGCTAATTTGGTAGCAAAAAAGAAATTTATTAATATATTATACTTTATCAAATAATATCAGCAAATCTCAAATATTAGAAACCGTCTCATAGTTCTCAGAAAAACTATCTCATATCCTCAAATATTCAAATATCCGAAACAAGCAGTTTCAAACAGAATTTCATTCTAAACTGCGTCACTTATTGTCTCTCATGCAAGATAAATATTCATGCATTAGGGTTGTCTACGAGTTTTCACATACTCTATTTCAATAGAGAAACCAAAAAATAAAGCTTTTAATTATTTTCAAAATATCTTTTTTTAAATCCACTTAAAAATTAATAATAAAGTTAAATAATTCATTTCAAAACAATTTTTTCATTCATTCATGCAAAATAAGGCCATTTTTTTGTTCTCAAAATACAAATAATTATTAATTTCACTAACATAGAGTCAGTCATTCCGTAAAGGATATTTTAATCTGAGGTTTGGAATATGACAGTTAAAGAATTAACTCTCCAATCATTCTTATTCAGGAATCATACAATATTTTTATTTTTTGCATCCGAATCGTTTTCAGTCTTTAATCATTTGGTTAGCTCCACTTTTCAATCAACGAAATCCTAGTCTATTTAGGGTTAGCCACTCCCTACTCTGGATGCAATATCCCAATTTAACACATATGAGAATATCCCTATAAATATCTGAAGGATATTTATTTAACCAAACGGAAATATCTCTCAGTGAATCCTGCTCTCTTCATATTCAATAGAGGGTGGTGCATGTGGGAGAGGGCGAAAGTTAAGTGACGGCGAGATGATGCGTGAAGTGTCAACCTTCGGTTCGCTGCTCTAGCCTCGTCCTGGTACCAGAGAATAGCTGGAGGCTTAAAGGGAGTGTCATAATACCTTGCAACACCATTTCGCTACATTTGCTTAAGGATTGAAGTGAAATTGTTCCATTACGACTCTCGCATACGAAGCATCCAAGTACGTGTAATAGTTTGGAAAGGGGATATGAAACTTCTATGAGTTTTATATTACTGCTAGTGACATTTCAGATTTCGATGGACTCGGTTGCAAACTGAGAATACAAAACCGGGGTTAAATCATTCAACTGACTTGGGTTCTATGGAACTGATTGGTTAGGGTGTATTTAATCAGCTATGATATTGATTAAAACAAATCTACATTATGTTTTTTCAAAAGGGCATTTAGCTACTTGATATTTTAATTCGTATATACTCTTTTGCTATATTCTAAATGGATTCAAAGAAATCTAAATAATAAAAATAATCACCTATGATTTTCAGAAAAAAAATTAATAAGTTATATCAATCGTGATTAATTCCTAAATTGATTTCAAAAATTATTCAAATAAATAATTAAAAATTTGGAGTATATCAGGACAGTAATATTGTCAAGATACACTTTAATTATCTACGTGTTAATGGAGGTGGACGACATTTTTGAAAAAAGTTATAGAATTCACAGTATAAAAAAATTGGCTCTAAGTTTTGTAAAAATATTTTTAACTATTTGATGCATTAAACAAGGTGCTTACTTTTACTGTTATTCAAAAAGATAGAAATAAATCAAGATTCTAATCAAATTGGGCATAATTTTTGTGAAAATTTCATTTATGTAATGGGGGTGGTGGAATTTTGATTATTTTAGAAAGTGATTCGAAAAGCTCAAGTTATGTAGCAAATAAACAGCAAATTTTCTTAGAATACATTTTGACTAAATATTGTATTGAAAATTATGGAGTCTAAATTTGTTGTTAAACAATCGAATGAAAAAAATTGATTTTAAAAATTTTAATGACATAACTAAATATGTGTTAATTATGGTTGGCTTTTTTTATGCTTTTCGCAATAGACTAAAGAACTCAAAATATCAATGAAATGAATATTAATTATTGTAGAAATTCATTTTGCATTCAAATAGATTGCTAATAGTTGGAATATTTATAAGGTTATGTTTAATATTGTTATATTTTTCATTTAATAATAACATAATTTCATAACATAGTCCGATGATAAATTTAAACAAATAATTTTCACTAATGAAGTCCATTTCGATAAATAATGCATAGATTCATCTACTTATTTCAACATATTTCCTACATCTCTGAAAAAAATAACATGCAAAACAAATTAAATGGCATTATCTAAGAAAACACAGTGCTCTATTTCAAAATACTGCTAACAATCTTTTGTACAGAAAATAAATATTTTCTTATCTGATAAAGCTTTATTCATATTTAAGAGTATTATATACATAATTTTGTAACATTTATTTTAAACATTTAATTCATATTTTTTTAAATCGCACTTCCATTTTTTAATATTTTGTGCATATTCGCACTCTTTTTGCATATTAATATTTTTTCTGTTATTTTCTGTTATTCTTAATTCTTCTACGTAATTTTCCTTTATCGCCGACAGATATGTACCTCAAAATTTTAGCTTTGGCGGGAAATATTTGAAATTCATAAAACTGAAATCTAATAATGAAAACAAAGGTACAAATCAGGGTAAATCAAATACTTTCAGGAATAGTGACTAATTATTTTACATCCAAAAATTTCTACGTGAAAATAACACATTTCTTACACACATCCTATGAAGCATAACATAAATTTAATTATTATAACAACAAATGATTAAATTTGATATTTTCCTGTAAACTGAATTATTTTATGTCTATTAATAGATAATTTTTTGGAGTAAAAGGAAGTAGAGACATTAAATGTTTGTTCGATGATTTTGAAATTCATCATTTATGTATAGTATATTTCTTTTATTTTTATGATTTTTAAAATTGTTTCCCAACGAAAAATTACTTTTATTTTCAAACTTCACCTAAAAATGAAAATTTTCATTGAAATTACATTACAGTACGAAAGCACATAAAAATTTTAAGGTAATTAATATTTAAAACAAATAAATGCTTCTACATATTTCACTTTTATAACAAAAACTACCTCAAGATCAATGAAATTTCGAATTTTCCTAGTTCTTAATATTTCAATGTCATATTATTAATAGAAGTATTGAATGAACGTATCTTTAACATTTTTGAACATGTTAAAATCTCGTTCACATATTTTGGCTGGTAAAATAAATTAAAACATTTTAATTAATAAGTCATGATTACAAATTAAACTAGATTTCAATGTGTTTCGAGGAGTATTTCATAAATCAATGAAGTTTTTATAGAAATAAGGTGGTAATTTTTGTAAAAGTTCCATCTCATTTTTACAAAGGCGATATAAAGCTAGACAAATAATGGTATATATTTTAAGAGAACAGGAAACTGCCAGATAATGCATTTATTCCAATATTTCCTTTACGATAAAATCTTGATGTCGTGGTATTTATAGGTGAAATCTTGATATCTGGGGCAAATGTGCACAGTTGTTTATTATATATGAAACTAATAAGATACACTTGCGGCAACTGATCACGGTTTAGAAATCACAAGCGCAGTTTAGAAAGAGGCTATTGCTGTTTCAAAGCAGCACAAAACTGTAACTAAATTAAATGTTTACCAGTTGCATATGCTTCATCGTGTTACAGTATAGTTGGATTATGTTTAGTACATTTAGATATTAACGCAGTCATAATCATTTATTTAAAAATAATTATGTTTACTCAAACTGTAAATCAAAATAAGAGGAATAATACAGATGTGAGTAATGAAATAAATTGCTAAGCATGTGAAAAGATACCACGTAGAAGCTATGAACTCTAGGGATAACATAATACTGATTTTTGAATTATCTTATTTATGTAACATCTAGTGTAAAATCCACTGGTGTTATGCTCTGAAATATCTCACAATTTTGAATTGTGGTCAGATGGTGAAAACTATGAGTCAACATTCGCCCCTTAAGTAACCACATATTGCAAACAGAAGAAGGATTGACCTTGTCAGGTTTTAAAGGTATTAATGTCGTGGAATAAATAAATTCTTTGTTTTCTAGAGTTCTGGATTTCCATTTCTTTGACTACAAACCAAAGATCCTCCAACAGAATACGCACCCATAGATTAAAAGTATCACTAATAATAATAAAATGTGTTTTAATTGGTTTTAAAAACCCATATGTTTGAAAGAATATGCATATATATGTGTTAATTATCTGAAGCCCAGACCATGTAACTTACACTCCCCAAATTAAGTACATACATATTTTGAAGGTTGTGAATGGGTATTTCAGATAGATCTTTTTGAAATTTTGATTAGAATTCAAATTAATTAAAAATTAAGTGAAATTTTGGATTTTTTGTTATAAGAAGAATATATAACTGCTATAAATAATATAAAAATATATAAAACTAATTTCTGCTCAACTTTAAAAAAATTAGCATATCTATCAAACAGTCAATGTAACTATTTCCAGATTTTTAATGTTTTTTAAAAATATTTATTTGCTTTAATTATAGCATGAATTGACACCCAGAAATTCAAACCATTTTCATTGTTTCATCAAATATTTAAGTGCAAGTTTTCTTTTAATGTTGAAAGTTATAAAAGGATTCTTCTTAATAACTATGTAGCTACAAGGCAAATAAAAATACAATCTGTCTAGAAACGTGAAGATTTCTAGACAGATGCCTGACAAACAACACATTTACATTTTAATAGAGTTAGGATATGATGGGATTGACCGACATTAAACATGCCTGTCTACACAGTAAACAAAACGCAGGTAAAAAGAACAAAATAATTCTACTTTAATACCTAATAGTTTGATAGAATCAGGGGCATGAAACTATACCTAAGCAATTTAATTACGTTTATATGAAGGCAATATCCCAGGTGAACCAGATGGTCATCAAAGGTAAATAATATTTAATAAAAACGGTTAATCTTTAATAAAAAAAGGGGTAAAAAATTTTAATACATTTATCTTCCAATCCTATAGTGTATTTGATTCATAAATTCAAATTATGCAGTAGTGAAAGGAAGAAATTTTTTTTAATTTTTATTTCATTGCATTATATTTCAATGTATTTTAAAATGACTAAACAAACACTGTCTCAGAAGACTCAAACAGAAAATATTTACTTTAGATTACAAGCAAACAACACAAACAAAGCAAGAAAAAGTAAACACAAAGAAATGTTTTTAAATATCGCCTTTTCAGGGCTTTACAGTTTCTTCCTCCCTAGAAATCAATTTTTATTTTCTTGAAGTTATTTTTATCTTATCGGTAAATACCAGAAGGATGTATGAGGTTAAGCGCTGCAACAAAAATGATAAAAAAAGTTTAAACTTTAGACTGTTATACACCATTTAATTAATGAGTGTAAACAGTTTTGGCCATTCACCTTGACTGAAATCGGGTTGCTGAAACTTTTTCAAACATTTTCGATCATAAATTATTCAACAAAACATCTACATTTTTAGAAAAACACGTTTTTCCAACACTATTTTTTACCTCCCTTACTTTAAGCAAATATTAAGCAGCAGAGTGTTTAAGCAAAAATAAAATATATCACATAGCACCACGCAACTCCTTAAAATCTTAAGGTTTCCCCCAGTATTTTTTATGTAACGTTTGTAGCATAATGTTTAGATTGTAATTTAACTCTTGTCCTACAGTTTTTAACTTCTACTTTTTCCTCATCTTAATTACGATACTGATTGATTATAGTGAGGTTTTAGTCGCACCCTTGAAATACTTTGAGGTTGAGGCAAGACACTGAGGTCATTAGAGGAAAAATTTTAACAAGATAAACAAAGTAAACTATTTTTTCATCTTCGCATTATTTTAGTTTATTTTTCAGTAGAAAAATGTCTTCAGTGCTAGATAAAGTTAATGAAGTGTCTAAGCATAGAAGTTAATTTACTTAAATAAAAAGATGCATATAAGATATATGTCTTTGAGTGATAGTCGAATGCTTGAATTTATCTGTCGACGTCTGTTTTAAGTGATCCTAATTATTTCCGTCTAATATTCTTTATTTTATATTACTAAAATAAAAGTAAATAAAGAAAAAAAATCTGTAATATTTGCTTGCAAAGTTAACGACAAGTTCCCATTCATTGCATTTAATACATAATTTAACGATCATTACAGCAGCAAAATAATATTAAAATATAAGCCCTTACAAACAGAAAACAATTTATCATAAAGAAATCCTTATGTAAAACAAATATCATAGAAAAATTATTATGGAAAACAAGTATCATAGAGATATTATAATGGAAAAATCTTAGAGACATTAGTAGGGAAAACAATGTATCATAGAAATTTTTTTATCGAAAACAATGTTTTATCGATAAATTATTAAGAAAAACAATATATCATAGAGAAATCATTAAGGAAAAATTTTATATCATAGAGAACAATATATCATAGAGAAATTGTTAAGGAAAACATTGTATCATAGAGAAATTATTAAGGAAAATAATGTATCATAGAGAAATTATTTTAAAAAATTCATACATTTCCAGGCTCCTTATGTAACTAAATGAGGGGAAGTCCAGAATTGAATGGGTGATTTTTTTTAAAGTTTTATTTACAAATGAATTAAATAGAAACAGCAATTAGTTTTAATACGTACTATTCGCATATACATAAATATACACGCTTCATGTTCAAATATCACCTAGAAGAATCCCAACACTTTAAGGCAGTACATGCAATCAAAAGAATAAACAATAAAGCAGTAACCGTTTGTTGTATAAGAATCTTCGGTTTATCATTTAATAAAGCAACTATTACTTGGGAGACTTAGTTGACTATCTTTCGGAGAAGTCATTCCCAATGGCCTCAAATTAGGTATATTAAATTTGATTACATACGGAAAATAAAATATGACGACAATATATAAATTAGAGTAAACTAAAAGGATTAAACGCCATAAAATGACTTAAATAGTAAAAAATGTATTAGGTTGGTGCGTATGAAATGTCGGATTCTCTTTACATGCGGACGTTTGTCTCCCTGTTTTCGTTATACTTTTGTCTTTGGCATAACCTCATTCATAGTCGTATTGTCCATTGCCAGAGACTCATTTCAGCAAAATAGGTTTTCTCGAAGGTCTTCCCTTTTGTTATTTGTTTTGAGTTTATTGCCGATATGAATTCTGCCGACATTCGCGTCATTTTCTTATATGAGTACAAACTTGGTAATAGTGCTGCAAAAGCTGCACGCAACATAAACCAAGCGTTTGGGGAGAATATGGTTAACGATCGGAAAGTGCAGCGTTGGTTCGAAAAATTTCGGACTGGCGATTTTTCACTGCAAAATGAGCCGCACGGAAGACCCAAAACGTCTGTGAAGAATGATGACCTGAAGGCTCTAGTGGAAGCGGATCCAGCCGTATCCACGAGGGAACTTGCTATCAGGATGAAAGTTGACCATACAACGATATTGAGACACCTTTCTGAGATTGGCAAGGTTAAGAAGATGGAGAAGTGGGTACCGCATGCACTGACAGAGCGAAATAAGCTGGAACGAACTGGAATATGAAGTTTTGCAGCATCCACCATATTCACCGGATCTCTCGCCGACCGATTTTCATTTTTTCAAGCATTTAGAGCTATTTTTAAGGGGCAAACACTATGAAAATGAAGACAGTCTAAAAAACTCGATATCAGAGTTTATTAATTCTAAAGACCAAAAATTTTTTAAGACAGGCATCTACGCTTTAAAGTCTCGTTGGGAGAAGTGTATTGAAGCGAATGGAGCATACTTTGATTGAATAAACAGCTTTTGAAGAAAGATATGCAGTTTTATACAATCACTTAAGAATCCGACATTTCATACGCACCAACCTAATAGTAACTAAATAATTTCGAATCAAAATTAAGTAATTAGTAATATGAAGTGTTAATATCTATTTTTTATACATTCTTCATGAACTATTCACAAGGAACAAAAAAATGCATATAAAATGGACCTTCCCTTGAGAGGCAATAAAGATATCAGCCAAATATTTTTTTAGACTGTCAGAAAACTAGTCGAAAGATCAAACAGTGGGGTAAGAAGCCACATTTAATTCAAATGCTATCTAATTCTCGACTATTTCTCCATTAGTTTTTCATTAAAGATTGGTCAATATTTAAGAATAATCAAATCAAATCCTTTAGATCATAATTATATCATGTATTTCCATTTTACCCAGCTTTTAATTATTTGTCATATATTAGTTTCCAACATTTCACAATATCACACTGCATATTTTATAATCAATCTTTGCAGTTTTTATGAAGTAGCCGGAACAAGATTTCCATTTTAATCTGAAGAGAAATCCGAGACCAAGAAAGCCTGGTTGGTTGGAAGTAGGGCTTGCATCCCTTAAGTTGCCAGTTCGAAACCCGCCGGTGGCCAAAGAATCTCCGTACTGAGTGGTGACTGGCATGAGTATAAATTTGTTGTAGTCACAAAGTCCGTCATGCCGAGATTAATACTACTGGGGATGCTGGCTCAAAAATGATCGTTCTCTGATGCAGGTTTAAATTACGATCTGCGGATGAGTAAATGAGATGCACGAATGAAGTCCACCAAGTAAAAAAAAGTTGTGGCAAGGAAGTAGCTAATCCATGCTCTTGGCACGAGTCGGCGCCAATGAAAATAAACAAGATGCGCACAATTCACATTAAATCGCAATGGCTATTTAGTCAGCTGACTTGTCAATGACAAGTGACATTAGAAACTACAACAACAACTGAAATCTGATGTTTCTGATTTCATTAAAAATCTATCTGATTCAATTACTCTTTCAAATATTCTTATGTGTGTCTCATTTTTTCCCTCTAATAGGTTTAAAATGTTTCTTACTAAAGGGAAGAGCTATGTAACTCGTCCACTCTTACATCCTCAATACGAAATTTATCCATCAATTGTATCCATATTTTTTTGTAGATTTTAATGTCGCTTACAGTTTTTCTTTTGATATTCAAAATTTAAATATCCTTCTCGAAGATCACGCATATGATACGGTATCAGTATATCAGGCTTTTTTTATATATTATAGTTGATAGCTTTATTTATTGCTAATAATGCAGCACTGAGACCTATGACACTGATTTTTAAATGGGAGAATCCTGAGTAAAATTTTTCATAAATATTTCTAAAATTTTTCTCATTTTCGATCCAAGACAAAAATATTTAAAATATTCATTTACGATATTTTGTTTCAAAGACAAATGATATTGCAAAAGAAAAGATAGTGTTGCAAAGGACCCAAAAGACAATACTATTTACCATATAAACAATCTTTGAAACAAAACAAGAATCAAATTGTATTTTTATGTTTAGTTACTATATCTAACTAAAAAGACACAGATAATGGCGAAAGAAGGGACATTAACGTGTGCTGTAATATTTAATAATATCCATGTATTTGTTTGGCAATATTTTTCTAAATAAACAAATATAATAATGGAAATTCAGTACCGACAGTTTCCTGAGTGATACATAAAATCTGTAAATAAGTTTAGGAAGGCCTGAAAGAAACTCTGTAGCCAAAGAATCTTAATATTTTTATTTAGAGAATTATCAAAATTCTTCAAAAAATTTTCTTTGAGCATTATTTATCATGAGAAAGTGATGCATTACCCATGTTGGTCGACTCATTTCAAAGACTTACACTGCTCGTCAAAAGTATTGCACGTCTGAGAAATTTCCTGTATTTTGAAGAAAAAGGTTCCCAAAAGATTTTTTACTATTTAAAGTAATATATCTGAATGTCAATATGTTAAATTAGTCTTAAGACAAGATGTAATTACGTTATTGAACAAAAAAGTTGTTTAATTTTTAAAAAATAAAATACAAAAGAAATGTTCAGATTATTAGTATGGGAATCCATTTTGGTTTCCCGGAATAAAATGAAGAAAAAATTTCAAGTTCTTTTGATCAAAAAAGATAATGAAAGTGTTCAAGTTCACTAAAAAGCATTTAATATTTGGATAGACCGCCTCTAGCTTTGATTAACGCATCACTTCTTCACATCATCACATCATTTTCATCTTTGGACGTGAAATCCACAAGCTTTTTATCACTTCTTTCAGCATTTTTAGTGCCAAACTTTAATTATTGCATCCAGGAATGATTCTCAGTCATTTTCTCTCCCATGATACTCATTTTCTCTCCATAAATTCACAATGGAGTTTAATTCTGGAAAGTTTTTCGGATATGCGCGAACATTAATACCATGTTTTGAAAACGCAGTCCTAACCTAAAATAACGAATGTTTGATACAGAGGTCAGAACTGAACTGAAATGAAATTTAAAATTAATTGTAAATTCTGTTTTACCTTTTTTGATGTCTGGCAGGGTGCTAGAACTTGCTGAAATATCTTTTTGTGTCTTGGAAACATGTTACAAGCACTACGAAGCAATTGATCCTTCAGCGCACCAGTATTCTTGTCATCATTCATGATTCCAAATACAAAATGAAGTCATCTATTTCATTGGCATGCACCCTCATACCATTATGATTTCTGAGTATTTGATGTACAGGACATTGCAGCCTCATTCTCTTTTTCTCTAAACTCCAAACGTGGCCAAACTTGTCAGAAGTGAAGGAAAAACGGGTTTTGTCGCTGAATATGTCTCCATTCAGAAATATTCCAATTTTTGTGTACCTTAGCTCACTCCAATCGTTTTTCAGCATTGCTTTCATCGGTATTAGTTTTTTTTCCTAGGTACGTATGTCTTGTTACCGGCTTCAGAGAGCTTCCTGTGATCTGTTCTGAGATTGACAATGACAGACGTTGATTTATTCCATTCTCTAGCAAGAGTAGCAGAGCTTAAAAATCTAATCTATTTTTACTGCATAATTGTGTCAATGTAGTACTTGCACGTTTAAAACATAACCTAGGAAGGCCACTTAAACCTTTTATTTACGGTTCTTTCGTATTTGAATCTCCTTATGAAGCATGAAATAGTCGACTCACTGTAATCGCACCGATAAGTAATCCTAACATTTGAAAAGTTTTCTTGATTCATCAAAATAATAGCCTGGAGATTTTTGCGAGTTAATTCTCATTGCTTGAAGATTGCTATATAATGAATGAAGTAATAGCTGGGAATACTAGAAAGTATCACTTTAAGTGAAAAAAATATTACTTTTTGGGGACTTATTTTTGAAAAAGCGAGGAATTTCTTAAGCTACTTTTGGCCAGTAGTGTATGTTCTTAGATTTCTTACGATTGAAATATGGACCCGGTTTTAAAAATACACTTAAAATTCTAAATTAGGTTCGTTGATGGAAACCATATCACAATGTATTTGAACTTCAAAATCAACACAACAGAAATTTAAAATAAAGTATAAATATTATTACGAAATTATTGTTCAGAATCGTGCATCAATCATTTTCAGACGCTTTATCTCCACATAGGAGTTTTTTATTATTCATAATAAAAAGAAGAAAAATATTCTAGAATTTTTTAGGACGATCTTTTTGTAATCGTTGTATGATATTAATTTTCACTTTCTTTTCGAATTACAATATTTAGTTTTGTTTAACTATTTTGTTTTATGTGTTTCTTGATGAAACTGTATATTCTCATCTTCTTGTCGTCTTCCTCTTGTTTAAAGAAATCAAAACTGACTGGCTTGAGCTCTAAAGGTTATTTGAGGAAAAAAAAAGACAATACACCTTACAAATTAATTAAACAATATTTATACGTTATATTAAAGCATTTAGCGATAAAATAACAGAATTATATTCTTTTCAATCATTAAAGTAAACTATTGAAAATTGTTTCTGCAATGAAATAATTTTTTAATAAATTCTTATATTGAATTAGGTCAAACTTTTTTAATATATTCTTTTGCTAAAATTCTTATAATATTTTCGGATTGAACTAAGATGAGCTCGTTCATAAGAGTTCGAGGCTTTATTATATATTGCGTACACATTTAGCTTCTCATGTTAATTCTGATGTATCAGATGCAAGCCAGTTGATAATTTCAAATTTGATTCTGTACACTATTAAATAAATCCTTATAATACATAAATTCCCAAATGTATAATTGAATTCCTTCTTAAAATAATATCCTTTGATCCCAATACTATATATATATGACTTTAACAAACCTTTATAACATTTCATAGGAATGTTTCAGAATGCAATAATTTTCTTCCAAGTGATATTATTAAGGAATAATTGATTTAAAAATAAAATAACTGTTTTCGTAATTTCATAATAGTTATAACATTATTATGAGCCATTTTTATTTTTCCTTATTACAGTTAATAAAGAATATTTTATATGGTAGATGACAGAATACCTATCATGGATTTACGAAGAATGTATCATTGTAATAAATGAGTTGCAAAATAAGTAACACATAATTTATTCTATTATCTAAAACAAGCCCATCCAATAAAACTTTATCAAAATCAAATATATTTAGATGAAAGAAATCCATTATTTAAAATAATTCCATTTATTCATTTAAAATAATTCCATTTATTCATTTAAAATAATTCCATCCATTTTTATCAAAATGCAAATAGATTTAGATGCGATTATTACAACCCAGATTTTACATAAAAAGCGTTCACTCAAAAAATTATTTGAAAAGGCAAATCATTTTTAAGGTATATTATAACTATTCATGAAGTTTTGCAATTTAAAAATGTTTTGCTTAAAAGTCATTGGATTCGTTGAAAAACATATTTCTTCTAATAAATCTGACAACGTTAAATCTTGGTATAGACTATTTAATATGAAACATTGTTGTAAAAGAGCAACAAAATCTTCATTCAGTGATGTTTTGACACTTTTGAGACATGCCTGAAGATTTAGTCAACAGAAGCGAAAATTTCTGTAAATGAGATACCAAGAACTTGTCAATTTATTCTCTGTAAACCTATATGAAAAACAAATTCTTTTTCAACAATGTAAAGCTTCAAGAAAATAGAAATTTTTCGTAAGTGTATTTCGATCCAAGAGAAAAACACGTATCTTATTTACTTTCCCAGGCATACGGTATTTTGAAATATATATGAAATATTTATAAACTGCCTATATGATGAAGGCAAAAAAGGAAAAGGAAAGAAAAGGCTTTTGTTGAAATTTTATGTCCGTTAAAATACAAAATTATTTTTTCCCTGGAATTGCTATTTCTGTATCAAATAGTTGCAAAAAATATACGTATTTCTTTCAAACAATGAATTTCTGAAATTGTGATAAATTACTGCTCCAATGTTTCATTTTAAAATGAAGTAAATAATTTTCTATTATTTTTTATAAATAATTTATGATTTAAATAGTATTCAAAGAAAGTAGAATTGTAAGAAATTTTTAATAATAATAATGCATTTATTTGTTTGAAAATCAAGTTGTTGCAATCATCTTCTTTTTTAGAACCTTTCACAAAGAAATCGATTCATCCATTTAATAGTAAATGGAGTTTAGTTACATTAATGTCCCTATTGAAAGCAACATTAGGGCTACTTTGTGCGGATCTCGTAATTTTGAACAGTGGGCAGATGGCGAGGATGACACCTCAGCTGAATCTTCCTTTCCAAACTTTCACATCGCTTCAGCGAGATCCGAGGGCTTTATGTTTCACCAAACTCGTGTACACGACAGTTATTCTATGGAAATCAAACTTTGCCAATCAAAATGAGTCAAAATTATAACTTCAAAAGGGCTGAAAAGTCTCTTTAAAGTGCAGTTCTCAAGAAGGAAAACGAAACCACAGGACCCAGACGGACGCTACAGATTTTGATTATACAGTGTTTGTTTATTTGTTGATACATGTGACACAAATGCTCTCAATGTAATTTATCAATCGCTTCTTTTTAATTAGTATTCTCATTTCCCTGTTTGTTTAAAACATAGTCAGCATTTGTTTAAGTATTATTGCTCCCTCTATCTAATTATTATTTCATCAAAAAATTGTATACAATCTTATTAAGATTTGACACCATTGGGATTCTCTCTGGACATACTTGGATGGTTTGTCGTCTCCTTTCTTTATTGTTTTTATCTCTTTCTTCCTTTTTTTTTCTTTCCTTCCATTCTGTGCCCTTCCAACCGGTTAGATAACCGGGGACACAGGATGGCGTTATGTTGTGTGGAATAAAACCCGAAACACTCCAGTTCCGAAGCCGAGAGGTTGCTTGCAGATCATCGCAGAACTAACAGTCAATGGAGATTTGTAATCCTTCCTATATGCGAAAACAGAAGCCATTTTAATTGAAATTAAATCTTAGGTGAAAAAATTGTGCTTAAAAGATCTTCTTTTAAATCAAAAATCTTTTTTTTTTCAAAACACGATTTTTATGATTCTATTCATTATACCTAAAGACTGAATACATAAAAGACTTTTTCAGAAAATGATCTATTTATCAACGATCATCTGATGACTACAATAACATTTATATAAACGCAATATTTCTTTATAATTGTTTTAATTTTAATTTTAATATCACATTTCAAATATATTTGTATTTTATTATGTATTTTTTTATTTATAACTTGCCCTTATTTTCATGAAGATGCAAAGAATAACATATCACAAAGAAACACGACATCAAGTTAATTAGCTTTAAGCCCTCTTAAGATGCAGGCACAAAAGTAACCCCACTACTTCTGGAACTCGAATTTATACCTTTATAGAATAATTTTGGATTATAAAAAAGGTTATATAAATTTCAAGAAGCTTTTTGTACATTAACAAGCGAATAGTAAGAAATTCAAATTAAAGTTCAGTCTTTAAATTAATGCGCCTTGGCTAGGTTTTAAACACTTGCTCTTATGAGTTACAAGTTCGTTATTGATCTCTGAACCACGCTGACTATAAGATCTTCCTTTTTTTACAACATAATCAATGCTGAGATTAAATCGAATTTTTAAAATACATTACACGCTTTTATCCAACAGTACTCTAGTATATCGAGTTTAGATATATTTAGCTCCTTTTTTAAGGCTACAAAACATCTTTTATTTAGAAAGTCGTTTAATTTGGCAACATTGTTTTGCTTCCAAAGCTGCATCATCAACTGAGCCGAATGATCAAATAGGCAGAGTAGAGGACTAATTCTTAATTCTAGGACCATCTGTGCAAGAAGATTCCTTAAATTCTGGTTTTCTAGAATAAGAATAGGGTGTCTTCCCTGTGATCTGGGCGTCCAGGGTTCGAGTACCGGTTCTGGCATGGTTGTTATTCTATCTGTGAGTAGTGCGAATATGCCCTCTCCCCTATAAAAATGGGTTGTGCAAGTGGATTTGAAGCATGAAGTAGCTAAGTCGTACTCTTGGCCAAAATTGCGGTTACTGAAAAACAAGGGACGCTAATTTAGGCTTAAATCACGGACAGCTTTCTATTATCGGGCTTGTAAAATGCTATAAGTAACAACATCATATTCCTAAAATTATTAGGGTAAACTTTTTCCCTTTTTAAAAAGAGGCATCTATTCTTAATTGTGATTCATTGTGAAAGAAAAAGTGGCTTTCAGCAGCATTTTTCACCAAAGTCTTTAAAATATATAATACATTCTTGTATTTTTAGCTTAATCATGCAGATAACCATTTTCTAGTTACCTAACAGATTCTGTGCTTTAATATTATTTACTGACGTCAGGTACTCGAGATAATTCATTTTAAAACGAAATGTCACTTAATTTGGAAAACATTAATCTTTGAAATTTTGTTCATATTTTCAAATTCGCTTATAAATTAGCATTAACTGGAGGAATAACGAGTTAAACACACCTTCTTTATTAAACTACTTCAATCATGTTAAAATTATGTATAACATTTTTCTAAATATTAAATTTCAATTAAATATTTTTTTACTGTACGATGTACTGTAGCCAATTTGTCCAACTTAACGAACATTATTGTTGCTTCTAATTAAATAGCAGGTTTGTCACGATATTTTTAACGCCAAATATACGTTTAAAGAGATAAAGCATATAAAACAAACCTACTTTTGGCATTATAAGAAAGAAGTAAAGAAAAATCTTAATACATAAGCTACGAAAAGTCTTAATCCGTCCCTGATCACCCAAAGGACCATAGATCTTAATGACTGATTAATTTCGGTAAATTACATAGTGAATCTTTGTTAGTATCAGATATTGACCAAGAAACTTTCTTTGTTGAAGGCATTATCCGATATATAGCCATTTTTAATAGTTTTTGATAGTTATATTGGTATTAAAATAATTGTTGCCATATAATTAAGACAAATCATTTTAGATTCTAAGTTCAGAATTTTTGTCTCTAATAAATCATTGGCAATTGACTGTTCCACTTATTCAATAAAAACGCAGTAGCATTAAAATGATCAGCAGTTGTAATAACACTTTTATACTTTAGATGCTTGAATTTTTTTAGAAAAAAGTAGAAATTACTCACTTCTAAATCGCCAATATAAAGGGTAACGAAAATTAATGCGAGATTTAAATTTGCCCCCTCACACTGTAAAATGCTGGCAACCTTATTAAAAACCAAATTGGCAGTTGATTATTTACGGTTAGTAAAATTGGAGTGTTACAAAATGGAATAAAGTGTTAAAACAAGATTTCAATTATATTAAAAGCGCATTTTTTCCTCTTTCAATTGTTATATTTTTATAGAATTGTAAAATATACAGGATATTGGTATATGTGGAATAGACAAAGATCAAATGGCTTGCAGGGCTTTGCTGACACATACGCACTCTTTCACCGAAATTTTATATGCCTAATTAGCATAAATGTGGGGAAATTTCGTTGATGAAGCGTTAAATTTCTCCTTTCAATGCACACGTACTTGTGGGATTGTTGTCAAATTACTCCATAAAAGGAAATTCAGGGATGTTAAATCACACAATCTAGGGGATTAATTCTTAAATTTTCAAAATGTATTCACGATTCTTTTATTTTTTGTATGCTGCTCAACAACGAAAACATGCTCTAACATGCGATGCTCCATTTTTACTAACCCTAACCTATTAGCAGTAAAATGGTTGCTTTTGAAGAGATGCCAACACTTTGCTTAGTGAATGATTGCAAATTCATACTTTGAGTCAGTTTTGGGACCCCAATGACTATCAAATTTATAAAAAAAACCTGAAAAATATCCAAAACTGGTACCAAAAACTTTCCAGAAAAACGAAGCTACGTTTATTACATAATATTTAAAAAATACTTAATATGTTAACCCAAAGTCAAAAATTTACTATCGAATAAAAATTCGATACCATATTAATTCGTCGTAATATCATATTTAAAATTTGCAACCATGCATTTGCTGAGTTGTTTTTAAATGGCTTTATTCACAAATCACATTTTAAAACTTGTGAAAAATAACATTAAATTATTAATAAATAGCATAACTTAATCCAAGATACGGATCCGAAAAATTTATAATCATCTCAAATGTTCTATTTATCATTAACAAGAAAATGTCGACTCATTTGAAAAATTATTTACATAATAATTTTATTAATCGAAAGGAAGTTATATCAAGCGTTGTTATTTAATTTTGCAAATATTAACTACACATTAAACATATTCTCAATAAGTGCGTTAACATAAATTTTCTTGTTGTTGCGCCGTACTATTTACTGAAATATATTATTAAATTGATGAAAACTTAGGATTAATTTTTACAATCAAATAATGTTTAAATATTAGTTAAATTATTTTAAATCATACGGAATCATGCATTTTGTATATTTTTTTTATTTAAATGCTTCCTTTTTTTACAACAATCAAGATTTTATATAATTGGAATCTGTTATATAAACCGAAATTACTTATGAGAAAAAATCAGGAAATATAATTGTAAAATAATGCTTCATTTATCTCAAATGATGCCAAAAGACATTATTTAGCACTCAAACGTGAAATGAAAGTTTTTAAAAAATGTAACAAGAAAATGTCATTCTTGCAAAAGCAAATTCTTTCCAGAATGCTGAAGGCTAGAGTATTTTAAATGCAGCAAAAAAAAAATCGCGAAAAAAATCTGTAAAGTATTTTGAAGGAAAACACAAAATATGACACTTACCTTCATGTGGATGAAATATGTATCGAGATGCCGCAAACAGTTGTCACATTTTTATGCAATCTTGCTTTTTTTCTATTTTTTTCTACTGTTGAGGCTGATTTTTAAAATTTTCTTTTCTTTTGCTTTCCTTTAAGTCCCATTTCTGTAAAGAGTAACATAGTTCTTTTTTAAAAGAATTTTCTGTCTAATGCATTGGAAATGCGTTCACATATCGGGCCGGAATGTATTTGAATATTCGTGTTCAAAAAATAGTAAATTTCAGAGCCTTATTTTTCTTTTGTGGTAAATGTAAGAAGAAAGAAAAAAGGCTCTCTATCCATGCAGAAATTTGAATGTTCAGATGACTGTTTTTAACTAAAGACAGAAAAACGAAAACTTACAAAATATTTTATAGAAATCAATAGTACTTTTAACGTGCTTTTATTTCACTTTGTATATGTGGTAATACTTAATAAGCCAGTAACAACCACTAGTCTCTGGCGATCCCTTTTGTCTAAGGATTATGTAACACGGCTACAATCCAAGTCATCCCGAGTTCTATTCCGAGCCATGCACCACGCATATTTCTTGCTTGTCAAAAAGCAGTTTCACAATTGAATATTTTTATTCTCCTCATAACTAACTAAAAATCTGACATTTTTTTTATTTGTGCATTTTGTTTTACTATACTATATTTTGATATTTTTAAAATATAATTATCATTTTATTTATTTATTCATTTTAATTTGAGTATTATGTTACATGCATAGCATATTCTTTCAATTAAATTGATGAGTTTTTAAAATTCTATGCATGGTGTCATCTAGAGGTGAATTTGAGACGATATATATTTCATTGAGATGTATTTCATACGCAAAGAAGTTTAAAATTATTGGTTTAGAATATTAAAACATAAATAATTCATTTCTTGACACATGATTATTTTAAACAAAATTTATTTTCATTAAATATAACTAATATTATTCAAAACCTGCATAAAAAACAGAACTCGTAATTTTTTCTGCAGTAATTTGTTAATTCAGACAGTATAATTGTTTGCATGATTTGAAATGTTTTCCTAACAACAAGTATATAGCAATCTATGAAACACTGAAATTTGAGCTATGGATTTAAATGAGCATCTTAAATTTATTTTTATTGTTTTTTTCAGCATTGTTTTCAAATCAGTTATTTTAATTGTAACTACTTAGTTAATAATTCATTAACAACAGTTTCTTACCAATTACAATTACTTTAAAAAAAATTGCCATTCATATTATATTTTGAAATAAGATTTTTAGAACTAAATGTCTACAGTTATATTGCGATAACATGAAGAGCCTTAATTTCATTTGGTGTGTGGAAAGAAATTTTTTAATCGCCCCCAGTTTGATATTCAATTTGTTTCTTTATAATCAGTTCTTAAATATACTGACAGTAATTTATAAAGAACATAATACCATGAAATGTTATTCATGATTGCAGGATGAAAAAGGGATTTAACTATTAGCAAGACATGAATAATTCAACAAGATAATTTTTATATCCATATGTGGAAGTGTTGACTGTAATAGTTTACTAATAATCTAACTAATGAATTATTCATTTAAGGAAGTACTAAAGTTTTTATGGGACTTATTTCAATACAATATTCAGATTTCAAATCGTTTCTTTAAACAACATTTAATGTTATTCAAAATTACGTAATTTTGAATTTTTATGTTATAAATACTAAAACATTTTTACTAATGACTCACCATAGTTTGCTAATAACTATAATAATTACTAAGAAATTTTACTTCCATTTAATACAATAGCAAAGCACATACACAAAAAAAGCTGTTTCGTATTCAAATCATTTGCTCCATCAAGATTTAAATAACACAAAGAAATGTACATACCTCTCGGGAACTTAAATATTCTCAAAGCTTTTAAGCTATAAGGTCAAACGGAGAAAAAAATAAATGTATATCTTGTTTAACAGCATCGTTTAAAATCCAACCGAATGAAATATAATATTCTATCAAGAAAAATATATCAAATCCATCTTACTTGAATCGCAAACAAAAATAAGGAATAAACACTTCCAAACCGCATTTTGTGATGAAAATATTCAAATTGGAACATCTGTTATATCATTTTTAAGTAACAGCAATAACAACGCAGTGTGGTGCATAGTTGCCCAGAGGGCATTGTTGCGAGAATTCTTCAACCAGCCGATTTGTTGTGTTTTTAACAGATAACGTTTTCGAAAGGCGACGTTCGAAATGGAATATATAAATACATAATCATCATGTTTCGGAGTTTGACTTTTTTTTATTGTTCTCACTGAGTCCGATGAAAAAAATTGGAAGAAAAAAAAACAGAAGAAAAATATCTCAAATCATAAAATCGTACGCTTAAGCATTGGCTTGGTTATTTTTCTTACTTTTTATGCAGCCTTAGTTTCTTTTGTGTTAACATTACAGTCAGTGTTATTTGTTCTCAATATCTCTGCTGCCAACCAGAATATGCAAATTGTACTATTAATATTTTGTCTTCTTAGTGTCAAATGCTAACACAACAAAACATGTATCGCTAAGCGCTTTTTAAATTTTGCCTTCCGACTTTTGAGGAAAGAAAAAAAATACTGTTTAGGATTTGTTTATTATATTTTGTTTCGAATTTCTGATGTCAAAGAAAACGGATATGAATTGACGTTTCAAAAAATGAGAATCAGAAGAAAATGTTTTCTATTCAATCTTTAAACAAATTACATTAGTTTAAAAAGCAATTAATGTCTCAATGAACGTTGATTTAACTAGAATAAATGATGCATTTCCGTATTTTTCTAATAACTTGCGAAGACTTAGAAAAGTTTTAGACTTTCATCATATAAAATTAATTTTGCTCATGAACATATTATTAATGAACCACCATTAATTTCATCTGTTATTGTTAAGAACAATGTAAGCTGAATTAGAATCAAAGTTTAAGAATAAGAAGTGCGTTTCATTGAAGATTACATGAACTTTAATTCATCGTATAGCGTTTGAACTTTATTTTTGTATAAAAAATACTTGAAGTATGTATTTAAGAAAGCTGAAATAATTGTTTTTTAAGAAATAAATCAATAATTGTATAACTCTCTAAAACACAAAACTAAAAAAAAAAAAATTATACATTTCAAACTGCAGTATTTTAATATTAAACTAGTTTCCATTTCAAAAAGTGCAGTTATGAGATGCTATTACTAAACCGTTTATCTAACTTTGAATATATGAGTTCTTCCCATAGTAACAAAATTAAGTTAGATTTAATATAATTTTTTTTAATTTAATGCCTTTTCTATGATTCAGTATTTTCCGAAAGTTGCTTAGGAAATGCCTGTTTTTAAAAATCTTGTATACGAAAATTCCATATTATACTGTATTGATCTTTTGATCATTTTGCATTTCTATTTAATTGTGTGACACCTACTGTTTGCTGTAGCTTCAAATATCAAAAACTGTGAACTTTGATTAATTTTTAACACATAATAACGTCTTTCGATTATTCCTTTTGACAAAATTTTGAAGCCCTAATTTGATTCTCGTGTCAAGCATGGGTCAGAAGACTATGTCACAAAATTAGAAATAGAATGATTTTTAATTCAATACACAATAAATACAGCCTTGTGTATTCTTATATTTTAAATCTGTTTTAAAACTTACTTGAATTTTTATTGTAAATATTACTACGGCTATCTTACAAAATCTGAAACTTGATCAGGGCTTCTTGAAAATTAAAAATGTATCATGTAAAATCAAATAAGAGTGTTGATAACACTGATTTTTAGTTGTAATATAGATTTTTTAAATAAAATTTTGATAACAGAATTTTTAAATTTGGTATATTTGTATGTTTTTGAAGGAAGAATGTCCTTTTAATATTTTAATTTATTATTAAAAATTAAGTAACTGGATTTACTTTTAATTTAAACCAATAGAGAAAGCTGATATTAAAATTAAAAGATGATTCAAATTTCAAATTCTGCAGTATTTAAAATATTATCAGAATACAAAGTTAAAAAAAAAGAATTATTTAAATTGAATTTTTATTAATTAAACTAAATTTTTAAAAGTCGTTTTCATTTGATTTATAAACAAATTAAAAAATATTATATAAAAATGTAATATGTTATAAGTATTCAAAAATATCATTAAATAACGACTTCTATTTACTGCAGAAGTACATCGGAAACCTAGCTTTGCTCGGCATTTTATTTATTTATATTTTTTTTGCAAAATTGTATTCCTTTGGAGAAAATATTTAGATAGACATCCCATACTGAATTCATGTAAATATATTTCCTTCTTACTTGCATAGGAAGTAATCATTTAAATA
>JAPMOQ010041261.1:118706-196740 GCA_026543055.1 Argiope trifasciata
AAACACTATTTTGCTTATTATTGTGTAATTGATTGTCTTTGATTTTATGATGCTAATCCTTACCTTCAAAATCTCAATTTATAGGTATTTACGGAACGTGAGTGGTAAATATTTTGGACGAAAATCCGATCCTTAACCGAAAAATCCCCGATTTGAGTCCTAGCCTAAGGGTGACACTTGAAAAAACGAATTTTCTTTTATTTAACGGCATTTTTAAATACTTATTAACATAAAATAAAAATGAAATATGCCATATCATTTGTTTTAATTTGTTTCTAAATCTAATGAAAATGAGGTTTTTTAACATTGAACGAATATTTATTTGTAATTAAGTATTATTTATTCGTATTTTAGCTATAACATTTAAGCGTTCGTAAATACAATGTATCTTTTATTGGTTTTGGTTCAGGAAATACTGACTTTTTATTGAATTTTATTATTGAATTACAATTATTGCTTACTTTTATTGTTTTTATTGAAAGTTTCTTAAATTTTGAATTTAAGCTGAGTTTTACCATAGCGAAATGTAAGTTGAGAATCCTGGGTGCGAAGAATTTATTTGATATTTTCTTCAGATGAACCATGGCTGGGTACATCAAACTTAAGTCTTTTTCTCAAAGGTTTAACAGGGATTGTAAAGAGTACAGGTATTCTACCGATACATATTACAGTAAATTGTATGAGTTCTTTGGTCTAACTGAAGAAAAATATATTCAACATTGATTAGATTCCCCAAATCAACAATGTTTTTTTTACAGCACATTAATTGTTTACACAATTTACGCATTGCTCCTATTAAATGTTATCCGAATATTTTCTTTCGGATAATGTCAAATAGCACCATCTTGCATTTTTTTTAGGTACAAGTAAATTATTATTACAATTCAAAATTTACGAGATATGACATTGTCAGCATGGTGGCAGATAGAAAAAGACTCTAATAGTTAATTGTAAAAAATATTTTTGTGTGTGCATAAGATCTCGTTTTTTCAGAAAAGTCATTTATATAGATAAACTTAAATTTTATATTTGAATAGGGCTTTTCTTTTTGATTCAAATAATAGAGCCGTTCCTCATGCACTAATATATAATATTATGTACAAGAATTGTTCGTTTTATGTTATGTGATAAAGGCAAAAAATTCATAAAAATTCATTCATAGTATAAATTTTAATAGTAAATCATCAATTATAAGATAGCGCTCTAAACTTCCCATATCAATAACAGTGCCCTAAGGCAGAAGGAAAGTAATGGATCTTCTAGAATAATGAAAGTGCCATTACTTCTTAACTAATAATTTTTGTCTAGCTATAACTAGAGGGTATTTCTGATTTTTTGTGAAATATATCTCTTGATTATTAATCTGTTGAGAGAATTTTGTTCCGGACAGTATTGTAAGATCATTATTTAGTTTCTTTCAGAAATATAAGTAATTCCTTAAGTAAGAAATACGTTGCTCATTAATCAATGTTCTGTTACAGGTAGCGTTTAATTTTTTTTACCAAGAATTTTTTTGCTCATTTTTGTGACAAAAATTTTAGTTACGATACATTGCTTATAAATGTAGTTTTTTTTAACTTATTTTTTATTTTTCACTATTATGTTGTTTTCTTTTGAAAATTTATTTGATATGCTACCTTTGGTTTAATAATGACATTCAAATAAGACATTGATACGAACTGTACTTAAAGTAATGTTGCAAACATATTTTTTAATCAAACTATAAATTAATTTCCGGTTATCCTTTAGTGCATCCATAAGCTAATTTTCTCACTCGACTCGAATGCACTTTTCGACTATTTGAAATTCACTTTCTTCTTTAATGTATATTATAATATCTTATGACCTCGAAGTTGTTTTTATGTTTCTATTTTTGGTAAAAATTTAAAATTAGGTGCCCCTTAATTTTTTTTGTTGTTGACGCCATGATTAGCAAAAGGTTTTTGGATCTGTAACCGAACAGAACCATCAATGAAAACACACTATTATGGAAACCAGATGTAGTGCTTCATCTTAAAAATTTGTCGCCAATTGAAGGGATGCCCAAATCTATATTAGAATCCAATTACTTAATATAATCGAGTTTTATGACTGTAATTGTATTTAAAGTTTGTTCCAATCATATTCGATATCTTTGTCGTCTTTGATAATTTTTCTTGCCTATGATGTTTTATATTAGACAGATCACACGATTTCTAACATTTGACAAACACAAACGTCTACTGATACAAACCGTTTTATTTAATTACAAAAGTATATATATACAGTCAATTTTGGAGATTTTATATAATGGTGTGTTTTAGAGGATAAATAAAGTTAAAATCGGAGTTTGTAATAATGCTTGGTAAGAACAAAGCAATTTTTAAACAATAAGCGATGAGAATAAACAGTTTTCGGAAATTTGAAATTATTTTGTCAAAGGAATAATAAAGTAATTTGAGAAAGAATTACATCTCCCGTATTCAGATAAGTATTTATTTTCATATAAATAGTTTTACAAACATTTATTTTTACCGTAAGAACATAGTCCAAACATTCTCTTGAAACAATATATATGAAATTATTGTTGAAGTATTAAATATTAATTACTCAAGATATGTAGATCCATTCTTTTTCTTTCTTAAATTTACTTTTTTTCAGAAAGAGCAATTTTTAAGGTAATGAAGAATTCAATTATATTCAATACACATGTTTTTGTCGTATACTTTCTCAGTTGTTTTTCTCACTTAACGGGAGAGAGAAAATATTAACTATTTTCGGTGTATGTGTTGTTTGGCTTACAGATGACAATCTTACTATGAATAAACTTTGAATTGTATGTTTGTTTTTTACCTAGGAGGTATTTTTAACCATGTGTGTGTGTGTGTGTGTGCGTGCGTGAATATGCATCTGTGTGTTTCTACTAACGGCATGAGGTACTATGAATTTAGAGGCATAACCAACATACTTTATTTCTGTTACATGGTACAATTAGTCTCAATAACTTTATTTAAAACAAAAATAATCTTAAAATCTCTGTATTTAGTAAAATCTGGTACATCCTTTATTTTTGTTTGTTACATGATGCATCTTATTTCAATAGGTTTATCTGTAACAAAATCAAAAAGTTAAGATTTCTTCAATCAGTAAAATATGATACTGTTAATACTCAGAAGTTTTCCATTACGTAACTACAAATCTCGTTTTGATCAAGGTTTTACCAAAGGCTTGCTTCTATGTGCCAAAAACACAATCGATGTGATATTCCCATTTAAGTGAAATATCATTATCAACGTCGTTTGCAGATTTCTATCGATTGTTGATCTTACTCAAGTAAAGAAACACAGTTAGCCACGCTGATTTGTTTGTGTTGGTCTCTATGCGAAAAGTTCATCTCCTGCATATAGACAGCATACGGTGATGAATATCTCCTGAAAATCACCTTAAAACTAAAGACCATTTCTGAGTCAGAATAATAGTTCACCAAGTTTGCTGCCTGTTATTTTAATAGTTCAGGTGAAAAAAAAACTGCCTATTTTTTATTGTTCGTTATATGGTTACGTCTTTTGGAATTCAACCTTTTTTGATATTTTGTTCTCAATCGGTGGGAAATATTCTTTAGTACCCTATTTTTAGTGTCAAGTGTGCTACTTATTCCATGAGATATTTTGAGCATCCAATAAACATATATTTCATTTTCTTTCCCAAATAATACCATATTATTGTCCATTTTGTTTTTATATTCTTTCTCATCTTCATTCTATATCCTTACTCACTTACCTACCTTCTTGCGATTTTCTTCTTGCATTTGATCCCTTGATCTACAGTGTGAATAATCACAATAAGTTTATTTTAAATGTCAATATGACAAATATTAAGTTATCTTTAATAATACTTATACTAATGTGAATTCTGATTATAAAATCGTATAGATAAACCCTCCTCCCTAACTTTTCCATATAATTAATGCTTTAAATTACATCTAATTTTTGAAAATATGGAAATAAAGAAAGGCTTAGCTGTACTTATTATATGAAAAAAATCTTCGGTATTTTTTTCTTTTGTAATATATCGTAATATACCATTATACGATAATAAGATAAAATAATACCATCCTAGGATAATAAGATAAAATAATATCAACCTGAAAAATATTATTTATTTAATTTTTAAATCCGGAATATAGCATAAAACAAATTTCATGCTTTCTCAACCAATTTCAGATAGTAAGAATCTTTCCTTACAACAGTGATTCTCAACCTGTGGGGCGCGCCCCCCTAGGGGGGCGCGAGCACACTAATGGGGGGGGGCATGGGCATATCCAAGAGAAAATGTTATTTAAAAAAATTGATTAAGTGACTGAAAGGAAAGAACACACACACACAGACAAACATACAAAACAAAATACATTTCGACATATTTAATAATTAACTTATTAAATTAAAACAACTTCCTAAATTAAAAAATTAAAAAATTATAGTAGATACTCTCAGTTCTTTTTCTATATTTACCTGAGATTTACATTTTGTCTTCAAAGAAGGCACCGCAGAAAATTCAGTTTCACAAAGGTAAGATGTTGAAAATGGTAGTAGAATGCGAAATGACCTTGTTTTTAGTGCAGAAAATTCATCATCCACTCCTGCCCGAAATTCAAAGAGGGATTTATTACTAAATTGTCTTATGGTTTCACCGCTTGCCGTGAAGTCTATGAAAGTTTCTTCCTCTTCAATTGAGAGTCCTTCAGGAGTATTTTGAATTGGATCCCTCACCCACTTGTAACTTGATATCAGTTTGTCGTCAGCAAGAAAGTACTTTTTAAAATTCTTTGCTAGCATTGCTAAATGATTTTCAATGGTTTCAAAAACAACTTTTACATGTTGTTCTTCAGCCTTGTAAGTGTTAATGCAATCATTCAAATTTGCAAACATTGTAAAGATTTCTTACTTTAAATTTCTGCTCCACAATTCCAATTTTCTACAAAAAGCATTATCTTTATCACTCGTATTCAATATATGTGCATTTGTTCCTTGCAGTTGAAGATTCAAGTTATTTAATTTCTCGAATATGCCGACCATGTAGCTCAATTTCATCACAAATAAACTATCGCGAAAATTTTCAGCTTCCAGTCTGTTTTCCTCTTCTAGGAAAACTGCGATTTCTTCTCTTAATTCAGAAACAAGTTGCAAAAATTTCCCTCGTGATAACCATCTTGCCTCGCAATAAAATAATAACGCTGAATGTATTGCACCCATGTCTTTACAAAGTGCGGAAAAGATTCTTGATTTCAGGGGTCTCATTATATAATTTACTACGGTTACAAACGTAGTTAATATGATATTCAAACCAGGATTCATTTCTTTGGAAGCCAAAGCTTCTCTGTGGATCATGCAATGTGTCCAGACGCTCTGTGGCGTTCTTGAATACTTAGGAATCTTCCGGACATAGAACGAGCACCATCGGTGCATATTCCGACGCAATTTTCCCATTCTATGTTTGTCTCGTTCATAAAATCATTTAAGATTGCAAATAATGCGAGTGCTGTTGCTTTGAGTTCTATTGGTTTGCAGAAAAGTAATTCTTCTACTACTGACAAATAATCACAAAATCTAACATAGGCAATGAAATGAGCATCTTTAGTACTATCTGTTGCCTCATCAGTTACGTGAAAAATTGTTTTCAATACAACTCGATGTAGTTGTATTGAAAACAATTTGTCGTAACTTCGACAAAATCTGACACTCTAAATGTTCAGCTATATCAGCAATTCGAAGGGCAACTATATCATTTGAAAGAGGTATAGACTGCAATTGTTTTGCAAAATTATCTCCAAACATAATTTCTACAATCTCAATTGCGGCTGGCAAATAAGCTCTTCACCAATGGTGTGAGGGTTTTTTCATCTGGCTACTTTACATGAAACTTTGTAAGAGGCAATTAATCTTTTTCATTCACAGACAAAATTTTTTTAAACTATGATTTTAGCTTTTCATATGATTTTAATTTCGAAGATTTCTCTGGGTTAGTTTACGTACTCACTATGAAGCGTTTCCAAATGTCGTTTAAGTTTATTAGGTTTCATGCTGTCTGCCGCCAACATTTTTGAGCAAATAATACGCAGGGCCTTTTTTCTTCATTTACTTCAGTACAAGTAAATCCAAAATTTAAGTATTCTTGAGAATATTTTTTAAATTTTATTTTCGGAACCACGCTTGTCTCTGTGTGTTGATGTTTGTCTACCGTCTAATGCTCGCTTACGCCAGCTTAAAAATTTATCCATGATTCTGTATAAGTCTGCTGCCGTGAATATTTAATTCGGTGAATTGCAATTACACGAAAATATATATATCATACACATTTAGAATAGATTCAATAGCGATAGAAGGATCGACTCGAATGAGATTGTCTGGAATTGAAATTGGCGTTATAGAACTTTCTCCTTCTCCTTTTGAGAAAACGTTTGTTCACATCTGCGAAAGCTCCTAACTTAACTTTTAATCTGACCTGATAAATGAAACTTCTCGTGAAACCGTGAGAGTGCCCGACGTGGCGGGAAGCAAGAACAATAAAAAAACATTGGATTCTTGTTCTCTCAATGCTGAGGATCGGTGTTGAAAAATGTGAATAAATTTCTGTATTCTTGGTAATTTGTAGAGTTTAAAATTAAGATTATAGTGTAGGTTTAGCTCCAAAATACTCAAAATACATTATTATTATATACATTTTATTATATGTGGTGGGGAGTGGGGGGGGAGGGAGCGATGAAAATTACGATTGAAAATTGGGCCGTGAATACTAAAAGGTTGAGAAACACTGCCTTACAATATTATAGAGAGTTAATAATTCTCGAATTTAATTCTTATGTGCGAAAAGCATATAAAAGTAATGAAGATTATTCTTCATAATGGTCTCATTCTTAAAAGAGAAGATAATGGAACAAATAATATACCAGCGTACCTGTATCCAATACATACACATCTAATTTAGATGCAAATTTGATATCACTAATACTTTCTTCAATAAATTTAAATAAATTTTTGGGGACTTGGGTGCATTTTGTTTCTTTCTCCGCTCACCAACACCTAAGAATCATTCCTAAAATTTAGTTTTTATTACTTCAATTTTCATGAGCTGCCAACTTTCGGTTATTAAAAATGGAATTATTTTCTAAAATTACATTTTTCTTGAAGTACATATATATTAAATGATTATGATTCAATCAAAATTGAATTTATTTCGTTTTTTCTGTTTTATAAAATATTTATCATCAAATAGGTCTGCGTAATATTTATACAAACGGTGTAATAGCCGAAGACAATGAGTATTATTAAGATTATTTTGGTCATGTTTGTAAAATTTCAAAAACTTTAAAAAATGCAGACTAACAAAAAAAAATTATCACAGAACTTTAAAGGTGTATATTTAATATATGTATATCATCTGGTATATCCACCTTATTTTACTTTATTTCAATTACCGATACTTTTATATTACCAATTCTTCTTTCATTTGCATCGTCTCACTATTCGGAAGGTTTAAATCTCTATTTCTCAAATATCACCATAGGGGTCAATACCAAAGCTTTCCCATTTTAAATTGTACTTTAGAAATAATGACAGAACACTCTGAGAAGAAGCTGTATCTCAAAAGGGGTGAAATTAGTTCGCAACAAAACCTGTCAATGCTTCGTCTTTCGGGAACTTCTCTCTGTTCATAAAAACGCACTTTAAATCCTTTCATTCTTATCGGATTTGTATGAATGGTTCTTTAACATTTCTCTTTGCCATAACTTCTGGTTTTCAATAATTTAAAATCGAAATTGCTTCTCTTTTTTTTCTCATTATCCAACTAAAAAATGGTGTGTAAATAAATTAGGTGGGTGACCTATTGACAAATGAAGATTAACATATTGGGCCTATTTTATGTCAACATGAGCATTATATAATAAATGATGTGGCGAATATAGAAATAATATTTCAATACTTTTTCTTGAAAATTAAATTGAAACAAGACATACTGTGTGATACTGTTCAAAAGTATTTGAAAAACAAACCCTTCTTTAATTTTAATTCTTGGAAATTTATTTTTCTATTGTGGGCAAAAATAAGATTTTACAAACTTGTACCCGAGTGATACCTTCTGTCTCTTAGGAAATTCTATGAGTAAACTTTCTAAATTTCGTTACTGTAACGTATATTTAATGAATAAGTTAATTAAATGTATTTCTTTAAAATTCAAGATATTTATTTTTCGAACAACTTGACTGAATAAAGCATTTAAATATATCATTTTTCATTTGAATGCTACATTTCATACCTAAAAGACGTAAAATTTCAATTGCTGAAATTCTTAGCTTAATGTGCAATCAGAGGCAAATTAATGATGTATTTGATCAAATGAAAAGACTCTTTCACAATCTCACTTTAAGACGGTTATAAACAACAAACTTGCCCCAAAAAATAACGATCTCAAACTTTAAGCTCATTTGATGATGCAAAAACCTTTGCTCATGTTTAATCTTAAGACAAAAGAACTAATTATAGCAAAAGGAAATACCCAGTCATTCACAGAGAGCAAACTGCTAGAAGCCCATTTTCACTTCATTAAAATCTCATCAACCCACTCAACAATGTTTCTTTTCTTAATCGATAACCACTTGAGGAAAGAACGGGAGAAATTGCAGCACGAAATCTTAAAACTCCACTCGTCACCGGCGAGTGTTTCATTAACGTTCAATTACACCTTTTATGGTTCGGCCTCTTTTATGTTTATCGTTTCGAGAGATTCTTTGGTTTCAACATTTTGATGTCTTTATGCTTCCCAGAAATTCAAAACTAAAAGCGTTATTTAACCATGACTTCCAAGCATTTAAGAAAGATGGTTCCTGATAAATTATCCACTAAACGGTTATCTGAACGGCTCCCATTTTAAAAATCCATGATTTATGACCTTTCGGTTGGAATTCGAACTAAAATCTTGTGACGTTATGTAATTAAGTAGATGCATATCCTGATTTATAAAAGTAATTTTAAAAATATAAAATAATTCGAATATTTATTTTTGAAAAGTCAGTATGGAGTGAAACCGGAAACGAGGTAATTCACTGCATGAGTTTTGAGCCTGATATGGGGGGGGGTGGATAAATGTGATTTTTATTTTTATACGATTTAAATTCTAAATTTCTTTCTTCGGCAACATGCATTTCAAATGATACTAATATATTCATTCTAATTAGCGCAGCCAAAGTATCAATCTTCCAATCACAACCATTGTACCGATTTCGGCAAATTTTATTTTAGATGTAATTTTATAACTTGTAAGTACGCTGTAAAGCATCTTCTTTCTTCTTTGTATCAAATTTTGAAAATTATCGCAAAATAAAAGGCGTCATCTATTGAATAAATACGATATTATGGAACTCAATGACTGAGCCACTTTTTTTTCGAAATAAGTTAACTATGATCTCAGGGTTGAGAAATAAACCAATATGAAAGTTCTGAGATTATTACACATTCATAATTTAAAATATCGTCTTATTTTTATTTGATAAGAATCAGTTTATGAAAATATGCTGATTCAATATTAATAATTCCATCGGTTAAAAATTCATTTGTTATGTGAAGGAAGTGATATGCATAATATTTCTAAACGGTGTAATACTGAGAGGTTAAGCAGAATTCCTCTAAAGCAGCACTCCTCTAAATCTCTCACAAATGACACAATATAAATGTGATCACCGAAAATGGCAAGGATTAATAAGTTAGATTTTCAATAAACTTTGGAGAAAGATATCTTTTCAAAAAAATAATCTATTTTATTTCAACCCTGTCATATTTTAAATTATTCTGCAGCAATAATTAATAATTTGACGGTCAACTACGTATTTAAGTAGCGAAATTAACTCTCGATATCGAGGTATGCCATTGAGGTAAAGGAATCTCTCAATGTCTTATGTAGCAATATATCTCAAACTGGTGAAAAAAATGCTAGAAGAGCCTTTATAAAGTCTAATCTTGTTTTCTAAATAAAGTTATGGCTATTCAATATTAAGGATAAGTGTTAAAGAATGATTCGTAAAGATGTTTGCAATGGATGCTTTTAAAAGAAATCTTGGAAAAAAATGTTTTCCAATTAACTGTGGTTTCCCTCATTGAGAGTATTATGCAAACGAAAATGAGTAAGATGTAAAAGTAGCGAAACTCTAGATTGTGTAAATCAAAAGATCACGAAGAAATATCTAGAAAATATTAATCCTCAATTAATGGACATAATTTGATTCATTATTTGAAATCTATTAACATGATTAATAATTTACGAGAGGAAAAAAATGGATGTATTAAAAAATGAATCCGAACTATCCGAATGATCATGGAATAATATTTTCATAAAAATATTATTCCAATGACATTCAGAACATAGATATTTTGCACTCTGATGTGACAATCAAAAATGAGCATCCATAGACTTTTAAATTTAGCTGAATTTACTTTACTACCAATTATAGGATGTGAAAAAAATCGACACAAAATTACCTATATCCTAGTTATTCTAAAAAAATAATCTACGAATTTATTTAATCCCTTAACCCTAACTGGAGAGAGAAGTCAAAATAACTTCGATTTGTAAATCAGCTCTGATCATCACGTGGCATTTTGTCCTTGAATAAAATCATGTAGGTACCTCCCAGTTGTCCTTTCAGCACTATGTTGGTTAAATGTCGAATATGAACACTGGCGTTTAGCCAAGTTATAGTTCATCTGAGTCATCTACCCTCATGTGTCTGAAACCACTTTTAATTTGAATAATACAAACGAAATAAAGAAATATTCTTAACATAATATTTTCAAATATTTTTCCTTTTTGTTTGAGGAATTGCAACAGTTATCAATATTCATATGATTCAGGAATATCTAGGCGAAGTAAATATACAATAAAAGATTGTTTAGGCTTTTATTTATAACATCTTTCCAACATTTAGTATTATAACATTTGTAGTTTTTAATATTATTTTTGATAACTCCATGAATTCCGGAATTTATTGTGTTCCAAAATAAATTCCAATTCTGTTTACAAAATATTAAAGTAAAATGACGTCTAGTCTCTAGTCGCATGTCTCTCGTAGCGTGAGGAAATTCATGCCTCCAGTTACTGGTTAAATAAACTGTCCTTTTTCAACTCATAAGGAACTCGAACTATAGAACTGCTCAATACTTGTGCAAAATATTTTAACAAGTTTTAAATGCTACACATTTGAAGTAAATTATTAATTATATTAGATTTAGTCACAGATTCAAATATTAAAATATCCTTTATTCAATTCATGAATCGGATACTTTATTTTATGCGAAAAGCTTAATAAGGAGCATTGATTAGTCAACACAAACGCAATTCTATAAGATTATAATAACATTACTTAATGGGATAAATTGATTTTAATGAAACTAATATAAAATGAAAGACATAAAAGATAGCATTACTATTTAAACAAAATTGGGAATTGTACTAAAATTGCTATTGACAAAACACATATGCCATCCTCCTTATTTACCATTTACTCTAGGCAATCTAAAATTGCTTCAAGACATTTTCATCTTTAATGGGCGAATCGGGCATGGCTGAAAGAGGACAACATTTTATTCTTATTCAGATAAAGACCCTTTAGATTTCAATGATATTGAAATTACTACACAATTATAGCAATTAACCGAAACATTTAACATTTATTTTTCATTATATTATTACATAAGGAACTCATTATAGAATTTCCGAACATTTTATGTTAGTCTCAAGTATAATGTTAATGATTTCGTTTATTTATGGATATTACTCCCTTAGTAACCTGCCACTATGTGTCACTGCCCCAAGCGCTTCGTATCAAACTAATTACCTACTTTATAAATATTTATTTAAATCTGAATGTTATTTGGAGCACAACTATGGAAAGCTGGGATTCTCTTCGCTTATTTACTTAAAGATATTAAGGTGCTCAGAGAGGGTACTTAATGCATTTCACGATACAGTCACACCATTTTAATTCGAATAAATTTCTAGAGCTTAGGGTGATGTTTTAACTTCAGCTTCATACTTATTTGAATTAACATGGATACCAAATGGATATTTAGGGAAATGAAGATGTAACACTGCTTAATGATAGTTAACAAAACTAATTAACCTTCTTAAAGTAACATTATTTATTGAATTTCAAGTCAATGATTAAATGAATACTTTTCATAATGCATTAATACAAGTAAGAAAAATAATTTATCAAAATTAAAATATGGATATAAAAAAATGGTATTCTTTTCTCCTAAAATTTTTAAATATTTACAATAATTTCACTGCAAACCAGTTAAATCGTATTCCGTGTTATTTTCCTTTGTAATGCATAGGTATGTCACTTTGCTTTTAACGTTTGCTATACTATTGGCCCATTATCGTTATATCTAGTCCTTGCATCTTAAACACTAAATCGTTTGATCATTTTTCTTGCACGAAATAATAAGTACCTTAATCTCTAATTGTATTTGTTGCTTCTAATCATAAAAAACTATTAGTGTATAAATATATTACATAATTTGGGAGGAGTATCGCAAGTCATTATTTTATCAAACATTTTTTTTCTAATGAGGATTTCTTACAATTACTTTTAATGATTTAATAAATCTTTAATAATATTGGTAATGGTTAGAATAAATGCTGATAATTTTTATGGAGATTTAATGAGTATTTTTATTATTTAAAAGAGACAAACAGATGCATAAAACAAGTTTTTGAAGTCTGAAATATGCATATTTGAAAAACATGATAGTTTCTTGTGAAATTTAGAGATTCAAACTGCATTATAAAGTTTTGAAGCTAACAATTTCGTAAAACTTTTCGAGATAATTTTAGTGGAATCTTTATAAAAAATTCAATTATCTTGAGTTGTCGGTCATCAATTGAAAATCGAAGAATAAAAAAATGAGTTAAAAGGGGGTTATTTAATATATTCTTTCTCTATTTCACATAAAAAAATGGGTTTTCAAGAATTTAATTTTTTTTTTTAGTTCATTACTGCTTGTGACGAAAAAAATCATTGGTTTTATTAATTTATTTCTAGGGTCTAAAATAAAGCGAAAGGTTAAGAAATCGAACATAAAATTAATTAAAAATTGGCAATGCAATTTATATAAGAATCAAATATAAATAGATTATTGATAATAAGGTCATATACGCTTCTATTGTGGAAAATAATTAACTTCGAAAAAGGATTTCTAGAGTTATCCAACAGTAATAACATAATATGAAAGTTAAGACATAACAGGAGAAATTTTCTAAAAATTTGTATCCTAATAATTATTTAAAATACTCCTTTTTATTAAAATATTTGCTTTCTTAAGAAACACAAAAATTTATTCAAGAAAATATCGAGATTTCATCATTCAATGGTTATCTTTTTGATTAGATTCTATTTATAAATTTCTATAAAATACTTTCCAGGAATTTATTTCTTATTTTTTCCTTTATTTAATTGGATTGATATTTTAATATACACTCGTTGAAGTTTCATCGAAAAATTAAACCTTTTTTTCGTTGTTTACTAGATTCAAGTATCATTAATGATTTTCGCTGACTTAATTAGTGCCTCCCATGAATTGAGAATTTCAAGTAGGATATTTTCAGAGCCTGAAATCAATTAGATTTCGTTCGAGTGGAAAACTTAATGTTTTGTAAAGCAAATGAGTTAACGAGATCTTCCATAAGTTAATTGTTCTTAGCGGTTGTTTTTTCAAGGCCCGACTATGTTTAAGTTGCGTCTGAGAGACCTAATCAATAGCCAATCTATAGATTGGATTAGGGCAACATATGTTAATGAGATTTTTACTATTAGTTTGTTTTTTTTTTCTGCAAAATGAAACATCAGCAAAATTGATTTATCGCATAGTACGATAGTATTTTTGATAGCATCGAAAAAACTGAGATGAAAAGAAATATGTTATTGGTAACTCGTTTATGAAATGGAACTCATTACTGATCTGGGTGTGCCTAGATGGTTTTTAGGTATATTTGTCTAGGAACAACTATTGTTGGAAGTTAATTTGAAATCGAAAATGTTTTTAATTGACTTGGAAGAAAATTTACCGATTGTAATCAACCGATGCATGATTATACATAGGGGAGAAAAAATGCTCCCCCAAAACAATTTTCGAATTTCCAATGGTTTATTAATTATTTTGAGCTTTTTTAGCTGTTATTGAAGAAATAATTTAACGAATGAAAGTAGGATAAGATAACTACCAATTAAGGTTTTATTGAGAAAAGTGGAAGTTTCAGTATGCATCGTTTTAGATATCTTGATGTTTATTGATCAAGTATTTTAAGAATTCAAGCTTCCCTCGAATTAAATTTTGGTCATTCCATACCTTCTTCTTACATACATTACCTATACCAGAAAATCAAGCTTTCACGGTGGTATTATTTTAAAGACAAAGACACTGAACATCTGTGGAACATTAAATGCAAAAATAAATCGGTAATGCTAAGCCGTTCAGATACAATGATGGGTGGATGGAATGAATTGAGCAATTTAAATTACAAATAGCTGAAAAAATACATAGTGCAGAAGAAATATCCTGATGGTGCAAGCTTAGTATCACTTATGAAAATTATATTTAAAATGTAATAATAACCTAACTTAATGATGATTAATTGTACTGATTAAGAATGAATCAATCATACTTATAATTATGAAGAAGTGTGACCGAGAATTTGTTCAAGGATTATGGTATTGTTGCTTATTGGTAAATTTGAGCTTAACTAAAACTCTTGAAGTCCAAAATCATTTAATAGAAACTGTTAATGTTTCGTCGCAGGCCAATTGAGATTTGGACTATGTATTCTCGAATAGTTAAACAACTATTCGAGATTTATAAATTGAAAGAAATTAGAAATTCATTGATTTTTGCTAAGATATATCGCTTTAAATGATCATTGTAAAAAGGTATACACTTGTGGAAGTAAAGAAAGAAGCATATGGGAATAAATGTGTTTCTGAAGTGGTTTTGAGAAACTGGCAAGTTATATGCAAGATTGTTTACATTATCAATGATAGCTATTGTAGTTCGGGTTTAAAGTATCGGTCAGTGAAATCGTGCCGCTGCCTGTCACTTTAGGAAAAGAGACCTTTGTTCCACCCTAGGGTGCTTTGGAATAGTTAATAATGCTAGGCAATCGTACCGATGTTTACATAGAGGAAGCATAGAGGCGATGTGATAGGAAAAGGATATGTGCATGCAGGTAAATGAGAAAAGAAGTCAAATATGACTGACTATTCGCGTGCTTCCCAAGTTGTTTGGCAGGACTGGTCAATTATAGAGAAGATTGATGAGATTATCTTTAACAGCTATTCTAACTCGAAATTACCCTTAAAAATTTCTAGAGATATGAAAAGAAAGCTTATAAAGATGTGTTAGGGAAAAAAGAATCCTTGTTCCATCTTTGGATGATTTTGAATAGTTGTTCGTGTTACTGTGGATTGCGAAATGGGAGCATACAGAGAAGTGGGAATTACCATTCTGTAGAATGATGTAAGAAATCTTAATTGGCTTGCGACGAAACATTAACAGTTTCTATTAAATTATTTTGGACTTCAAGAGTCTGAAAATTGAAGGAAAGTGAAAAGCCAGCATTGAGGCTTCTCTTGTTAGCATATAAAATTAAGCTAATATTAACCACTACATTTTAAACTTTTCTTCAGTGATTAGAATCTCAAAGAAATAGTAAAGTTTCTGATTCTTCCCATTAAGATTTAGGGTATTGCTGTTTCAATACTCACAATGTCATTTGGCCGTCATGAATTTAATATTTTTTTCACAGCTCAAAAGAGCCACTTCAACTTCTTATATTAATCTAGTTTTTGTTTTGCCTTTTTGTATAAAATAAATATGCTCTTGTTCTTTTTAAAAACGGAGTCGCGTTTCTTGAAGCTCTGTACATTTTAAGAGGAAGAATCAATCCACATAAAATGGATTAATTCTAATGGTAACCTTGTCATTAATGCTGTTCAGCTTCGTCAGCAGAAATGAAAGCCATAAATTTCCAATGAGATGTGTGTCTTTTTCTGAAAATTTTTTTGATTTTCGCACTTGATGGTAATCTTGCTCGGTACCGTTCAAAATGGATGCGCTCACTTTTGTTTCGGCATCTACTGAGATGGCTCGTATTGCATTTAGAAGCTCTTTCTTTTTAAAAAAGTAATCCTGAATTCTGGTTTTTACAATTAGAATCTCAATTTATAACATCGAGAATTGCTTTAGAAAGTATTAAATTTCATTGAGTAATGTCTTAGATTGCGATGCTTTAGCCTCCGTAAGTAATGAAATTCGTTCCCTTCCTCCTGATATTCCATACGCAATACTAAAAGATAAAATAATTAAACAATATGATGACTCACAAAATGTCACTCAAATCTCTTTTACAAAATCTTCAACTAGGATACTCCTTCAACTAGATACTAACTTCAACTTCGCAACTTTTAATGCAAATGAAAGGATACTATAACGGTGGCGTTATAGACAATATTTTAAAAACACTTTTCTTGCAACGTTTAATTGTTGCATTGCACCAAATATTATCAGTTCCTGATGATGAATTTAAAAAAAAGTACAAACTGGTGTTAAAATTGAGGGAATACTGCATTTGTCAATTCAATTTTAATGGAATAACAGATAATTCTGCATTTGTCAATTCAATTTTAACAAATCTTTCTTTAAAGTCATTGGAAACAAAAATTGAGAAGTTGCCAAAACATGTTCAGCGAATGTCTTCAAACCTTTTTCGTAGTAATAAAAGAAACGTAATGTCAAAATCTCATTCCCGATCACGTTCTGTTACGAACACTGATATTAGGGAATATTGGTATCATAAACGTTATGGCAAAGCTAAAAATTGCTAGGAACTGTTCGAAAAACTTAAAGAATCGTCAGACGTTGCGGCTGCTGACGATCGCAATCAATTTGCTTACGACCACATATTTAAACTTAAAATTTTAATAGAATGAGGTGCGACTTGTTCTGTTATTCCCGTTTCTTATGAGAATTCAACTAAACTTGTAGCATACACGAGGTTTGTTTTGTATGTCGAAAATTCTTTAATTATTCGAACTTAAGGCAGTAGACATTTAATGTTAGATCTTAGCTTACGGAGGTTATTTTCCTGGAATTCTACAGCCGCAGATATATCTCGACCTATTCTAGGTGCAAATTTTTTGGAAATATTAGAATTACTCGTGGATATTAAAACTCTTAGTATGATTGACATATTCACTATCCTTAAAGTGAATGGTAAAATTTGTAATGGTCCAATAATTGATTTAAAAACAATTTTGTATTATTCACCATACTGTCGATTACTTTCTGAATTTCTCAACATAGTCAAACCTGCTCTTAAACTTATACCAGTAAATGATTCTACGAATCATTATATACCCACCAAAGGACCTCTGATGTTCAGTAAATCCAGACGACTTATACCAGGGAAATTAAAAGCATTCAAAGTTTAATTGCAGATTTTACTAGAACAAGATATCATACATCTTTCTAAAAGCCCATAGGTTAGTCCCATACATCTTATTAAGAAAACGACTGCAGTTGGTGCATTTCCGGCAATTTTTTCAGATTAAAAGCTTTTTCAGTTTCTGATAAATATCCTCAGCCTTATAATCAAGATTATTCTATGTAATTAAACGGCAAAACAATTCTTTCTTAACTAGACTTGGTTACAGTTTATAATTAGATAATTTTTAACCAAGCAAATATCGAAAAACCCTCTGTTACTTTACCAATAGGATTGTTTAAATTCAATCTCATGCCTTCCGGTTTTAATAATGCAAGCCCAACATTTCAATGGTTTATGCATGAAGCATTTCGAGGTTTAAACTGTTATTTTATCTGGAAGATATTCTTGTTGTCTCCAAAGATTTTGCAACAATTTTTGTATTTTTTTACAAATTTTCCAAAGATTTTATAAATATCATGTTTGTTTTTTTTAATATTCAAAAGTTCATTTTTGATAAAACAGAATTACCCTTTCTTCAATATTTAGCTAACAAGAATGCATCTTTCCTTTTGCAGGAAAAAGTTAAAGTTTTTTCCGAATCTCCATTGCCTAAGAATATTAATGATTTGCGTTATGTTCCTGGCAATGATTAATTTTTATCATAATTTCTTGCTCGGGCTGCACATGTACAAACTCCGCATTATAACTTAGTTAAAAGTAATAAGAAATGAGACAAAACTTCAAAGGCTTGGACACTAGATGCACTTGATTCATTGAAACAAAATAAAAATCTTGCTAATGCTGCCTTACTTGCGTACCCAAAAGACGAAGAGAAATCTCTTGTGCCTGATGCATCGGATTACTATAAGTGCTGTTCTGATCCAACAAGTAAATAAAAGTACTTTCTACTGTAAAAATTATACTGTTTATGACAGGGAATTACTTGCAATCTGTTGAATACTATGATCACGAACCACTATGTTTGTCTTCTGCCAAAAAAAGTCCTTCCAAGGTAGACAACTAAAATTTGTGGCCCTGTTTTCGATTGATATTCAATACCTTCAGGTGATTCCAATGCAGTAGCTGAACGAGTTTTCTTATCTAACTGAAATTCATTTGCCAGATAAAATCAATTATGAAACTATGGCTTGGGAACAGGAGATCGATAATAGTCTTAAGTTTTTAAGGGATTTGGGTTCAGGATTGAAACTGAAATGTATTGAACATGCATAGGATCAAAGCTGATATGTAATGCTCTAGACACTACGAGTCCTCACATTTCAGAAACTTTCAGATTTTTTTTTCAATAGCATTTTTAATGTCTCATCATGAAGGTAAATCCACCTCTAAACTTAAAAGAAACATATTTGCCTGGTCCTCTTTGCATTGAGATAGCATTTAGTTTTTTAGAAACTGTATCAAATGCCAAAAAAGTAAAATATCGAGACATTCCAAATCTCCTTCTGGACAATTTTCTCTCGTTTCAGCACGATTTGGCCATATTTGTCTAGACACCGTGGGGCCGTTATTACAATTTGATGGTGATGCCTACTGCATCACATGCTTCGATAGATTTTCAAGGTGACCGGAAGTTTTTCTTAGGTCCGGTATGAAAGACAAAACATGTGTTGAGACATTTCTTAAAATCTGAAATGCCGTATGTGATATCATAGCTAAAGATCGCCTCTCATGGCCTGAATCTGATCTATTTCATGCATTTATTCAATTTTTAGATTCACAGCGAATACGAACGACAAGTTCTAGCTGCAAATGGTATGGTTAAAAGATTTCAACAGCAATTGAAAAATGCTGTTGAACTGCTGTTACTGCCTTCCCACTCCACATTGGACGAGTATTCTGCTAATATGCTAAGTATTCTAGTAAGCATGAAAGAAGACTTAAGTGTTGGCCCTGCTGAACTACTCTACGTTGAACCCTTGCGTCTGCCTTGGGAATTATTTTTTTTCATTTCTGTAGAACTAGTCCTGCAACTCCAAAATCCATCCAACAATTTAAGAATCCAGTTCCTGCTTTAAATAGCATGAAAAACAAGGTTTTTATAAAATAAAGATTTGACTTCAACAATTCATGCTTTCGTCCAAAGATACTCAGTTCCTCTGCCTCTTGGACAATTCTATGTTGAGCCATACAGTATCTTACTGAGAACTTATGAAGTCTCAGCGCACCTACAGTTTGAAGGATCATCTCATCTTTTCTTATACTCATTCTAAGTATAAGACTAGATAAGGATTAACAATCAGATTTCACAATCCTCCTCCGATCGAATCGTAATCGATCTTCGGTTTCATGGAGGAGTACTGTGGGTCTTTCTGTTTCACGACCACTAAGTCATCTGGCTAGCATAAACTTAATATTTCTTTCACAACCCGAAAGTATTACTTCAATCTCTTCTGTTCATCTTTTTTTATATATAAAATATTGCATTGTTCTTGTTGAAAATGGTGTAGCTTTTCTTGAAACTCTAAGCACTTTAAATGATAATCCATCTATGATTCCCCAGAATCTATTCCAAAGTCAAATCCTACCTTAACTAGATTTAAAAGATTGAAGAGTCATCGACAATGCTCTTAAATTAGGAAATTAGTTGTTGATAATACATCAGGCGAATTAATGATAAAGCATTATTGTGAGACATAATTACATAAATTGTTTTAGGTACAGAAATAAGTGTTTACACAATTATCTAAATTCTGATTTAATTCAATTCGGATTGTTATATAAAGCATCTATTCGTATGAAAACTGATTGCGAGTATTATGTAAAAGATCTTAATTATCGTCTGGGCCCAGTCTTAAAAAGCAGGTACATACAATAATTATCTTTCATATATAACCAAGTTATATTCCAATATGTAATAAGGATCTAAAGTAGAATTCTAAGTATCGCTATATCAAATTCATTGGTGGATTGGTATTGTTGAAGAATAGTTTGTGAGGTTTCAAGAAGCATTCCTTGACTACTTTAACGAGAAAAATGATTAAACTTTAACCATAAAATTAGACTAAATATCTCCTAAAATTTAAAATTTTTTAGCAGTACCAAAATCTTGACAATGTTGTGTACTCTGTGAATTCATTTCATCATGCATGAAATATAGCGGCAGTGTAAATTGTTACAATTAGTCAATAATATGAATTCTAGTACAATATGTCTATTGACCATTTATTGCCTTCGAATAAGTGAGTGATAATTCTATCATCATGAATTAAGGGACAGCGGGCAGATAATGACTAAGATTTAGAATATCTAATGGTTGAAATTAGTGGCAACTAAGTGTCTGAGAAAAACGATACAAATTTTGCCTTTTAATTATACACTTAACCAGTATTCTATTCTCAAAATTAATAAAATAATCTACATTTAACATATGCTATTCGAGGTAAGATTAATTATAATTTTTTGCTTTTCAATTTGGTTACTTAGGATTTTCCTTACCTTTCAAAAAGTTAAATATATATATATATAACATTTCCTTTCTGAAGGTACTTCTCCAAAACATTCTAGTTAGTATCAATCATCAATTTCAGATGCTTAAAATCATTTTGACCAACAAGAGGGGACTCACTTCGATTTTAACATGCGGTCTAAATTTAGCATAATTGGCTAGACCAAGCAAGATGATTACTTCTACAAAAAATGAATTGTTTACTTTTAATGTTAAGAAAATGAATATATGTATATTCAATTAAATTGTAGCGAAAACATTCCAAAGAAGAAAATTAAGTATTTGTTTCTGTTTGGATTAGAAATGGAAAACGGTACATTTAAGCAATTACATTCTCATGGATTTGACAGTATTCTAGTCAAAGCAAGACGCCACCAAAGGAAACAAAAAATTCATAAGTTAGTAAGTTCTAGCTTAATAGGTTTTGGCTATTGAATAATGGAGACGGTATTTATAAATGTAAGCATTGAAAGGTTCTATCGGGTTATATACAAATATATGCTAGAATATATTTATAATCCCTATTTGTAAACATTTTATTTCATGCTTTATCTCCTTGTGCTGATGAACAAATTTCTTAATATTTATTCAAATACTTCTTTCTTAAAACATACTATTTTATTAAAAATATCAATATCTGTAAAATTATTTATTTAATATGATGCGATTATTATTCTCCAACTAGTAAACTCTATTTATATACAAGAAGTGTTCAAATGAAAAGGTACTAAACGATACTGTCAGTGTAAATGAAGATTTTATTAAAAATATACACCATAAGATTGAGCACAACGATCCCATTAATTAACGAACAGAAGGAGTTCTTGTTCTCAGAATTCCTGTGAACTTGACTAGAACCAATCTTTCACAGCGTCCTTGAGTTTCCCGTTCGTCTTCCAAGTTCAAGCGTTTCCCCTTCAGCTGTTTTTTCAAGGAACACATGAAAATAGCAGGGTGTCATCTCCGGGCTGTTGGGGGGGGGGGTAGTCGAGATATTCCCTCTTAAACACTGGAGAAGTTTGGAGGCCCTTTATCGTGGAGCAGAGTCAAACCCTCATTGGGTAACTTTGATCTTTGATTCTTGAAGGCCCGCTTAATCCTCGAAGTGTCTCATCAAAGTTAATGGGTTTTTTGTGCTCGAAGAATTCAACATGTAGCTGACCTTGGAGGGCCAACTCAAGGACGCTGTGAAGTTCTGGGTCTCTACATGGAGTCTGGGAATTCTTCTTCTTGGAACAAGGAATCATTCGGATCGTTAACCAATGGGATCGTTGTGCTGAGGCCAATGGTGTATACTTTGAATAAAGTCTTCCTTTACACCGACAGTGCCATTTAATACCTTTTAATTTGAATATCCCTTGTATAATGTTTACAATAAATTTAAATTATTTTGGATATGAGTAAATTCCTATTTGAGGATTAATATATAATATGTAGATTTTAAGCTATAATAAGTCTAATCAGTAAGCATAAATCGTGTTAATTAGACAGCAGAAAATAGACTGCCTAATTATCAACTCTCTTAAATATAGCGAGAAAAGATACCGGATAATTAGTTATTGCGAATTTTTCCAGAAATGATCTGGTAACTACAATGTAATAACAAAACGCTGATTTTATGTACAAAAAATTACTCTTTTAAGCTAACACATTTATAAGTAATGCTAAACTCTCGTGTTTTACAAAGTAGTCTCATCAAATATAAATTGTTTTGCGTTAGAAAACGAACATTTATGCATCATGCATCCCTTTTTTGAAATTTAAACTATTGTTCCTAAAGAATTGATTTTATTTAGTTTTTTTTTCTTCTTGGTGTAAGAGTATTCCACTAAAAAAATAAATCAAGACACACATCTCTCTGAAGAGCTTGATAGACTCCATATCTCAAAGTATAAATGGTTGGAGAAACTAGCTCTATTTATGGACATTACTCACGTTTTCTAAATAAATGTTTGCTGTCTCTTGCAGTCTTTTAGAATTTATCATGTTTGTAGAAAAGACTTTTTCGAAGCGAAAATTGAAAGGATGAGTGTGTAAGTCTCCATCGTACATTTAAAAAAATAAGATGTTTCTGTGAATTTATTTTTATAAGGTTTTTTTTGTTCATGGCGCATTCTGTAACTTTCAGTCATAAGATTACAGAAATTTGTAGAATTACTATGCTACAAAGAAAGACTTAAGTATTAGTCTTTAAGTAATTAGTAAGAAAAATTAGACTTAAGTATTTAACAAAAGCCTTTCTTATTATTAATACGGATAATTTAATACTGAATAGGAACTACAATTAAAAAAAGTTTTTCATAGAGAAGCATTCACCTCTTAAATTTATACAGGAAATTACGTGATCTCCTATAATTAATTTTATTAATTATAAAAATTTCTTAGTATTTGTTCACAAAAGATTTATTTAAACATTTATTTAGCTTTCAATTTTCATTCTTCATACATCAACACTTGTTTACTTAAAAATAAACATAGTAAATGAAGAATAAGAGAATGATCATTGCTAATTTTTTAAAAGTCTCGGGTAGCATAGCCTATGGCACAATATTGTCCATTATTATAAGATATTAAACAATATTCCACAATACTACGAGTATAGATCAATGTCATACAATATTGTACAATATTTCTGAGCTAACAGGGATACTTCTTGTATTATTTTTAATGAATTGAATAGGAAAGAAATGGAAATAAATTAAGTGAAATAGTAAATCAATATAGTAAAAATACAGTATCCAAAACAATATTTTTGTCGATTTGGTTTTTTTTTTTGGTATTAATCTTAAATTAATAAACTGGTGCATTAGTAGATAACAGGCGTAATAGCAGCAGATTGGTTGACCAAATTCATTTTATTTTGAAATATTACAATTGGTGGCATTTCTTTGTTGTGAGCAGTTTTTAAAAAAAAACGACCAAACCATATGAATTAGTGCTTTCTTTCAACTTTTATACAGTGTCAATGCTACATTCGGAGATGCTCGACTTCAAAGAATTTAAATATCGCACAACTAACACACATGGGGAAGGGTTTGATAGTTACGATTTGTAAAATTGTGTTAAATTCGGTTATTTGTTTTAATCGCTGAATTCATGATATGGAAGCTGAAAATCTCCACTCGCTTTCTAATGGTTGCATTAAACGGTACAAAGCAGATGGCTGACAGAAAAAATGTCGCATTTTTAATACTAATATTATATACTGGAATCATGAATTCACGGGTTTTTTTATATAAAGAATTTAACGTTTTATTGCAATGTTTGGCTATAAAATTAAATATTTGTGTGTTCTATTGAAAATAAAAACTTTATATTCCTCAAAAATCCTTTGTTTTCTTTAATTTTTATCTATAGTCTATATATTCCATGTTTTCTTTATAATTGTCCCCAATCTTCAATTTAAAAACTTTTACTCTTTAGAGGAAAATATTTCCGAAAATATTTGCCGAGAGTCAAAGACGTTACACATAGTATGAATAGATTTTGTATTTTTTCATTACAGCGTGCTGGCTGTTTCATAGTGCACTTTATCATTTTTTGACTATTATTTCTCCTGGTATTGCCTTTAACCATTATTTCCCTTGGCATTACCCATAATTGTTATTTCCCTTGATATTACCCTTGATTATTTCCTTATTATAACTCGTTCCTTACTATACAGTCATCGTTTGTATTGCGTAGAATACAATCTATTGAAAACTAGAAATAAAGAATGGATCATTGCTAAATTCTTGAGTCTCCACAACAAGACCTACTTTCCGATGATCGAACAATATTTTGAAAATGTTAATTTCATTCGATGAGTTAAATTATACAAATTATAAGCTTGTATACATGCTGTTTTTAATTATGGCACTAGTCATTGGGTAAGTCCACAGTTACGCAGACAACGAATTAATCTTCTAGGGTGCGTCTCTCATTGCGCCAGCTAGGGACAAGACTACAACTTTGCCACTTATTTATCACTCATTCGCTTGCACAACCCCTTTTTACAGGAGGAAACATTCACACATCTCACAGATAGAGCAGAGAAAGAACAACCATGCTCGAACCCCGGAATCCCAGATCAAGGGAAAGACGCAGTACTCCTATGCTAGGACATCAGCTGCTTGTATATATTATATACTCAAATCATATAGTGACCTAAAATTTAAATTTTTTTAGGAAAAACTCAAAAATGTGAATAAAAATTACTAGTCAGATGAAATGTTTCCTCATTCAATATCTGCTTATTCTTTTTTTTTGACAATTCGGTACATGCTATGACTTAAATATAAGATTAAATAGACTTACATTCAGTATATGGTGTTGTCGTACTTAGATTAAATTATGTAAAATTCATAAAATAGATAAGCTATAATTTCATGGAATTCAAAATAATGAATATGCAATATTTCTAAAAAATATTACATTCCAATAATTATAACTTATTTCATAGAAATTGAATGAAAATTACTTTTACAGAACACACTAGATGTAAATAACTTCAGATGTAAATAACACACTGGATGTAAATAATTTCCTTTTAAGATTGCGAAACGTTTTGAAGGTTAGATACGGCTATAAACGCACATAGTACTGTTCTTAGAAAATAAATTTGAAAATCTATTTTGGAAATATCGCTGAATAAGTTGGGTTTAGCATATTTTCAAAGAGTTTAAGAGTTCTATCGATCAAAATCTGGGAAATTTCAGCTTAAATAGATGATATAAATGCGTAGATGAAGTCTGGAAAATGATTGCATATGTGGGTGTGAATGGAGTTATGCAAAGGGAATCAAAATATGAATTTAATGTAAAAAGTGTTTAGCATTAAATGTTAGAGAAAAAATATTCAAATCTACATTTGACCAAACACAATCATTCAATTACAAGTTGCCTCTTATGCAATGAATTGAATATTTAAAAAAAAAATTAGAGACAATTATGTGCACTTTTCTATAAGAAAGATGAAATCTCAAAACTGGTATTTGATTCCTTATAATACAAATGTAATTTTTTAAAATTTATTTAGGTAACATTAGTTGTTACTATTATGCTAATCGTATCCGATTTAAGGGAACTGGAAAATTCTAAAGGGAAAAAAATAAATTAAACCAAAATTAAATTTATAAATAAGTGATAATTTTTGTTAGTAATTCCTAGATATTATGAAAAATGTTACGTATATAAAATGAATGAATTGTTTAACGTATAAAATTGCAAAATTATTTATTTGAATATAATTTATTAAAAATCAAATCCAAAATTTATTCGTGATACTTGATGTTTAAGTTTTATAATCACAAATCATTATATTCATAAAAGTAGAGTTATGTATGAAACTGATTTAAAATGGTCATAATGCAGTTAAACGAGAGAAGTAATTTTTTATTTCAATAAATTTTAATGAAATTAAAAGTATGGCATTAAAAAAAATGCAACTGAATTTAAAAGCAATATTATTTCCCGTTATAAATACTTTCTTAAAAATATTTATCCACTGAAATACCTAAATATCGATTCAACAAAAATATAATGTTTGTAAATATTGTGTTATAAATTTCATATGATTGCAAAAAAGCTGAATTAAAATATATATTTGAAAAAAAAATGTTCTGATTGAAAAAAAATATTTTTCCACTCTTTGTTCAAAAAAATTAATTTTTAACCTTTTAACCCTCCAAAATTTCATAAATGTAGGCACTTTGAGTGTTTCCCGCTGTTTTATGAGTCGTCTTAAATAGAAAAAGTGTGTGCGAAAATACAAATCAGTTTCGTTAGAAAGTAAGCTATTAAGTTTTTAACATAAATCTGAACTTTATTTTTTTATTTATCATTAACTTTCTTACAGTTTTTCCCAAGTTCGTTCATTTGATGCCCATATAATTTCAAAATTTTCCTCACACGGTCTCTTAAATAAATGTTTTATTCTCCATTCAATGTTGGAAAGATGAAAGTTTCATTCAAAGCTCTACTCTAACAGCACAAAATGTTTTATATGCTTTATTATGATTCTACAGTATTCAGAATATCAAAAAACAATGAGAAGATGCCTAATTATATTTTGTGATAGCTAGATATAGGATTGAATGCAGAACTTCGAGTTATACTCTTTCATTTGCAATTCAAGAAATATTTTTCGTAAAAATATGAAATACAAAAATTTAAAAAGAAAATTAAAAAAAAAGAAATATCTGTCGTCTAAATTTAAGGCAAGGTTTTCAAAATAAATTTGTTTCATTTTAATCAAAAATCCTGTAAAAATGAAGATTTTTTAATGCCAGTGCAGTGCAATAAATAGAGATGCATCGCACTTGTTTAAAAAAATTTAGAGGAATTTAATTACTAATGATGTAAAGTGGATTGTATCTTCAGGAAACTACATATTCTCACCAATTTCATATAAAAAAATTTTTACTTCAGCGTAAGCTCGTCATTCTCATTACAACATAAAAACTTTTTTAATATTTTTATAATATTTATGATTTTATTCCCATGAATGAACAGCTATTTTCAATATTAAATTACAAATATTCATACTTAAGAATTTCAAAGTAATAAGGCAACTCTGATTGCCAAGTTTTCATTTATTTTGGCAAATCTTGTTGTATCAGTTGTAGAATTCTAAATGATAAACTACTATTAATTTATGGATCGAAGTACGAGTCGTTCAACAGGATGATATGGAAATAATTTATTTGCTGAAATTTTTTAAACTCAATAAATTAACTTAAAATTAGGCAGACAAGAGAAAAATATTATCAAAATGTTTCTTCACAAGAAAATCTTGGAAACTAAAATATAAATTAGTCAATAATTTACAGATATCTTCAGAACTACCCATTTTAACCTATTATTTATGTAATCGTAGCGTTGGATTCACATCAACTGGATTGTGAGTTCAAAAGTAACCGATCGAAAACTCTCCATGCATATGGTGGCTTGCGCACGCATAAATAAATTGTAGGCACATAGTCCTCCAAGTCGAGACAATACCACTGGAGGCACTGATACAAAGGTGATCGTCCTATGATTCAGGTCTAAATTAGGATCTGTGTTTGAATGAATAAAACGTATAAATGTTCACTCCTTAAAAAGAGTTGTGACTCGTGGGTAGCTTAGCCATACTCTTGGCACTAAACAAGTCATGGCACTTCTGAAACTAGAGACACTCTCTTAGCTTAAAATAGTTGTCTATAACATACTTTATCGATCGATTTTATTTATATATATGCCCTCTGCTGAAAGTCCTGTAAAAGTAGAAATTTTTCTTTAATCACAAGAAGAAGGAATACATTGTAATATTCGAATTTTTTCACTAAGTACTTTGAGAAACAATTTTGTACCATCAAAATTGGAACTCCAGTGGCAACCAAATGCTATTCTATTAAATTAATAAAACCTCAAATACAAATAAAAGGCAACAAAAATCTTATATTATATATAAAATATAAATTGAAGATGTTGAGTAAATTTTGGATTCTCTTTGAAAATATTTCTTTAAAATTTGTGTGTGAATTCCACAACCTGAAATCAAAAATTTACAAATTCTTAAAGACACTACAGGGAATGATTCATTAATCAAAACTTTAATCTGTATTCTTATTCCTCATTCCTGTAATTTGACCCTAATAAGAAGCTAGCAACATTTATAAAAAATTAAAATAACGCTGATTGCTGAATTTTCCAACTATATTCATAAACCGATGATTTTGCCACAAGAGTGGAAGAATTCCGTCTCTTTATTTCATGCCTTTTGAAAAAATCCTTTACCGTCCTCTTTAGCCTGTATTGAAGTTATTCAGACTTTTTTTTTTCTCCTCAAAAACAAGAAATGCAGCATAAGTAAGAAATATAGCATTTTTTATAATAAATTACTTAAAATAAAAATCTAAAAATAATAAATTACTTCAATTTGTTAATATTTTTATGATTGTTAGGTACAATATTTCTGACCTTAATGTTGTTTTTTTTCTCTAGATACATCTGTAAAGGATCTTAAATAAAATTATTGCGTCATGTGCATCAAAACATTCCTTACACAGAACGATCACTGGAGCGGGCGATATAAACAAATCGTTGAATCATTTATATAAACGGGTACATTGGGTAAATTTCAAATAATAATAATAATACATACATACACAATAGAAACTTACAAATGAGGATATATATTTTAATATTCTGTAGAGACAGACACGCAATGAGAAAAAAAGAATTATAAAACATTTAGGTGCAAAACAATAAAAAGCTTTATTTTCGTCATCAAAACATTTCATCGTTGACATTCTCCGATTCATAAGTTTTAAATATGTGTATAAAATTTCATCTTGTGTGTGTTTTATGTACACATAGATATTGATATATCAGAGTCCTTTTTATTCTGAAAATATTCACCTAAATTTTTGAAGCATCATATTTCAGTCCTGGAATGGGAACATTTATGAATTATTATAATTATTTCTTTATCTTGAATTTCTTAAAATCAGTCTTTCGTTTTAAAGTCACATTTACATTAAACATTGTTATAATAACTGGAGAAGTGAAATAGCACAAAACAAATTGATTTAAATAACAAATGCAATGTATTCAGAAAGCTAAATTAATTTTAAAGACATGAAATGAACTTAGCTTCAATCCAAATTAAAGGCAAATAAACTAATAGTGGAATATATATAAATGTATATAAAACCACGGAAATATATTGCTAGATTAAAGAAAGTTAATATCTAGATTAAAATATTTTACTAAGTAATATAAGATTTTACCTTATAAAATAAATCGGTTTTTAATTTGATGTTGTATGAAATCTGAAAAAAATAATCTCTATTTAAATATTGAAAATGAGAACAGAATTAATTTGAATTCTTGAACCTTTAGCATAGTTTATATTAACTTTAAAAGTACTTTTATTACCTGAAATTATTTAAAGTCAAACACTTATTCAAAACTATCAATCTACTCTTATCTTCCATTGCTCAGAGACCCATCGCTAAAAATTTTACTTTAACCAGTAAGAAGTAAGTTACTTAGTAAATAAAATTCGTATTTAATTTTTTTTTTACCTGAAAGAGAAAAGTTTTATAGAAAAATAACCGAAGAATAATTTATTAATCAACAATTTTCAAAATAATGTTAATAATAACTTAATAATTTATTTTTAAATTTATTTTTTTCACTTCATACAGCCATTCGCAAACCTTTCGAGAAATTTTGTGGAATAAAATAAAAAGAATACCATCCTGTAGCATAAAAATAGCGAATACTGGTTTACTAAGCTGTCATAAATATTTCCACAAGAACATTCTTAGAATGCAGTTTGTATTTGTGCTAATTCAGCTGCCAGTTTAAAGTCTGAATCATATATTTTAGTTCTATAGAAGTAATTCGAAGTATAACACAGACAACCTGCACCACACAGTATTTAAAACACATAAGTACTTGACCGCAATGATAAGCTCCTGAAACACTTCGGCTACAGGAAGCAAAATGAGTTCAAAAGTTTTCTCTTCAATGTTCATCGAAAACTTCATGTTATGAACAAGTCCTTCTGATGAGATGTATCGTGAAAATGACGAAATCGTTTGTTCATATGTTGTTCATATGAGAGTTTATGAAAACCAAATGAAGATCTTGTCACAAGGATAAAATTTCACTGCTTTGATAAGTCTTGAGATCACATTCATGGTTTTTGTTTGTCTCATAAATCCTTTATTCCACTGAAGCATATTGCGTTGCTTTAAGATATTGTTTGAAGTTGCACCTGTAAAGAAAAACGTTTCATTATCCCATTGACTTATATATGCGCTATTAAATGGTAAATATTATGTAATATATTGGATATCTGCATATTAATTCTTTGAATACTGAAATGCCCTTTCAACGGAACTATGGCTGACGCCCAAGACATCTGAATATCACTGCGATATTGCTCCCCATTTTGTTAAATGTTATTGATTAAATACCTACGGTGCTGGGTTTTTTCGTTAGATTTTGTCCTAGATGACTGTGCATAAAAGCATTCTGAGAACTCTCAAAGGTTGCCGGAGTTGCTCAGTAGCCATCAAATAAGCAGAACTTTAAACAGTTTTGCATTTTTCGAAGAGGTCGAAACAGTTATCTAAATTGTCATAAATGTATAAATAATTATAAATACAATAACTAAACAATTATTGTATAAATATATTAATTGTCATTGAATACACTTACCCTAATGCAAAATGTTGTACTTTTTTCCATGAGGAGTACACTCATAAAAAACAGATAAATGATCGTTAAAATATTTAATAGTCAAAAATATAAGCTGTCGTTATAATTTTCAATGGTATAAGGAATCTTTATTATCTTTGAAAAAGAAACTCAGGTTTCTCACTGGTTTAAGGTAACTTAACTCGTGAAATCTTAGAAATGAGATGATTAATGAAGGTAATCTGAAAAAGTGTGCTTGGATTCTACTTTAATATAAAGATATACTTGGTACTTATTCACCAGTTATCTATTTGAACGGTAGCAAGTTATTAAAGCTAATACTATATCTCAGAAAAATATTTCAATAATATAAGGACCTAAAGCCACCTTTTTATTTTTATTGCATAATAATGGGGAATAAAATATATTAACAATAAATATGTCACAAAATCCGATAGTAGAGCATGAAAATTATTACTTGACTGCTGAAAAGAAATTGAAAAATCAATCTAGATTAGAGGTCTCACAGAAAAATTTGTTGGCATATTCTCCAATTAAAGCTCTGTCTTCCACTCCTCTGATATAAAATTGGTGAAAGAGCTTTGTGATGATAAGAATTTTCTGTTAATTCCAGAAGTTCCGATATTCTCCTTACCTACAGGCATTCCTTCAGACTTTAGTCTGTCGACTGGTTGTGGTGATAAGTTCTGTATGGCTATCACCCAATCCCTGTTTGGCAGTTTTGACGATAACTCGTGTAGGCGAATACTCCTGCAGTAAAGTGGGCTGTAAGGAGAGCTCTTGTGAAAGGGGTGGGGTTGGTGGCGTGTTCTGTAGTAATGGCACACCAGATGCAGTCTGAAAAATCAAAGTCTCAATAAACTGGCATAGTAAGATTTAAAGAAAAAGAACATTTTTGCGATTTTTTTTAATCCATACATTTTAAAGATATATTTAGTTTATAAATATATGTATGATGTTACATTATTCATTTTTGTGCCATTGACGACATATTATTGCTGTATGTGCTCTATTTGTTGCAATGAAAAATCAAGAAATGATGTTTCTTCACTTTATCTGAAATAGTTTAAATGTGATTTATGCATTCAAACTAGTTGCTATCTCAAATATTTCAGACCCTGCATGTCGGGGTCATTCAAAGCAGATCATTTTGAAGTGCATCTTTAACAATGAAAATGATCATTATTGAGTTTGCGTTTCGAATTTATCAGTATAAAATTCAATCAAACAAATACCAAGAATATAACAAAATTAAGTTAGCTGCTTTGCACAAAGCTAAAACGTTTGACAAAAATTAATATCATCTGAAAATAATTAATATTTTTTTACAAATTCAATTATCTAGGAGTTATTTTATAGTCCAGAATCTGGATTACAAATTTCATTTAGATTCCAAATAAAGGTTATATATTTAAAACAATTGTGATAATCTAATTTATGTGAATAGCATAGTTACAATAGTAAAATATAATGATTTGTTTCTTCGTTAAAACGTCATAAAATATTTTTATAATAAATATCTACTATCTGTTCCTTTAAACGTGAACTTTTTATTGCAGTTCTTTACTTCTTTTTTTTGGGGGGGGGAAATAAATTTAAGAACTCATTTACGTTTATTCTGATATTTTTTTATTAATATTTAGTACTAAAATAATATATTCACAAATCAAATACTAAAGCAGAATTTGATAACGTAATATGACCCTAATAATCATTAGTTAAAAATAAAACCATAGATAAACACTAAAAATAAATCAACAATGAACCTACCAGTTTTCTAGAATAAGATTCTGGTGTAAGGATCCCGGGACCACTGTCTACAGATGATGTACGCCAGTGAAGGCCATCTCCACAAAGATCATCATCATCTTCGATGTTTCCTTCCCTCAATGGAGCTAAAAGAAAGGAGCATTTCTCTTTTTACATAAACTACACCATTCAAGATAGTTTAAAATGAAGAATTATTAAAAAGGTACAAAAATATCTATTTGTATTTCATTAACCAGTTCGTTGGCAATAAGATTTACTGCCGGCGTTCTGGCCTAGGAGTAGAGCGTTTTCTTTGTGATCTAGGTGTTTTGGTAAGATCATGGTTTTTCATCTATCTGCGATGTATTTGAAAGACCCCCCCCCCCTCCATGTAAAAAAGGCTTATTCAAGTGTGTGAATATCTCTTCGTATAAGCTAGAATGCAGACTTTTGCATTCGGATGCTCGGACATCTTCACCCTCAGAAGTTACTGTACCCCCCCCCCCCTCTTTTCACCATAATGTGGACACATCATCATAAACTTCAACTCTTGTTAAAATATCAATCTGTATATTTAATATTTTCACAGTTATTTTGATTTTTACTTTCGAAATTAAATGCAATTAAAAATTAAAAACTGCCTATGGCATCTCATCAATATTCAATTTATTTTAACTACAGAATTATGTTAGTTTTTAAAATTTAATTTAAAGGTTATATATTGCGCGCTGCTTTTTTAATGGCATTGCTTCATGTAATTCACTTTTAATAAGCAGTTTCAATAAACTCTTTTTTCATATATTCTAATTCTTTTTGTCGATATGAGGAATATATTATCATTAAAATGTGTTTGCCGCGCTTTCATGGTAAATGGTTTATGGTCTATCAATCTGAAGTAAATTCAAAACTGTGCATTTATAAATTTTAGATCTTTGTGATCGATTTAGAGTAAACATCTATCATTGCAAAGCCTTTATTTTACTGAGAACCGTTAAGGCCAATTAATTCCTCAAAATGGCGAACAAAGTCTTGATAGCTTGTCTTTTCGGTAATGAACACACATGCATTATGACAGCAATTAGCATTGATTTACAGACCTGGGATGATATCGGGGCATTTTTCTTCGCCTGCGCAACTGCAGGACTTCCATTCGTCATCAGTGTCTTTCCGCAACGGTGTTTGACATCTGTAATAAATCAGTATATTGCTTTGATTACATATATATCCAAAAAAGTTTTTATGTATTTCAATGAAAAAACTATAATGTCTATAAATTTCGAAATACTTATTACATGAATTACTGTTTGCGAAACAGGAAATCACCGATATTTGTAAAAGTAATTTATTATAACGTGTAGGAGAGCATTTCAAGAGATATTATTGAAAATTAATATTAAAGATTTACGTATGAAAAAATATGTGTAGAATAATAAATTTTGTAGTCTTGTAGAGGTTAAATGATGATTTTTAAAAATATTTTCTTCATTAATAACTGAAGTGTGAAAAAAAAAACATACTGAAAAATAATTTAAGTTCTCTGGTAGTTATTAAAACTGATGTTTAATTGAAATTAAAATTAACTGGGTGATAAATTAGGCAAGACAATCTAAAATTTATTTTGATTCCCCACATGTTGCAGTGAAGGAAATTGGTATATTTGTTAACTTGAAAAATAAGATATTGTTACGGATTTTCTATCCTAACTAATCCTTCGCGTTCGTTTACTCATATAATGGGTGTGTACAGTGTGAGAAGAAATGAGCATACACAATGATCAATCCTTTGGTAGATGACATAACACTGGCGACGTTTATTTACCGGACAAAGACAGGATAGCAGAATGGTGACAAATATTTTGAGTACAACTATGTACAGAAGACAACTATATTTAGCAGAGATGAACACACAGGACAGCACACAGCAGTTATCTACAGCAGATAGTAGCCCACAATAGCAACAGTTGTCCACTGGCAGAAATTCCGTAGAGACAGGGTCCACAGCTCACAAAGCGGCCAGACAGGATTCAACAGGAGAGGTAATCTTTAAGGGATTTTGATTACACTCACGTACATCTTTTCCGAACAGGCTGAAACTACACCTCTGTTTCTATTTACCTTCGCTTCCAACTCACTACTTCGCACAACGGGAGTTCCTCAGTTCAGGACAGCTCCGTTCCCAACAACGGCGCAACGGGCTACGACAAACGACACAGGCTTCTTCAGAATACGTCACTCAGCGATCCAGCAGTCCTCCGTTCAAGACTCCTCAGTTCAAGACCTCTCTATTTAGGTCTACTAGGTAGACCTCCACCGTACTTCGTTCAGCTACCAAGACCTCTCAGTTCAGGTCTTCTCGCTTCAACTCTGCCGCACTTCACAGACTCATCTTTAAAACCTCTCTATTAGGTCTTCTCAATTGAACACCAGACCATTGAGCTTCATTGCATTCTGCAGACTGCCTGCCTGTAATAGTGATGGAAGGGGGGCTAAAATCTTCTGGACCAATCAGGTGCATTCTGGGTGTATCTTGGCTACTAATGGACGGATCGGGAAAATTCTCGACGTTTCGGGTATTATCCATTTTGTCACCAAAGTCACCAAGTATGTTGCAAAGCTCTGGAATCTGTGACGTCACACCCTATTCAATGTCACCTATTCAATACGGATTGCTGTGAATCTGTCTTCCTTATAATGACATGATTAGAATGGGAAAGCAAAACTACACGTCCGTAACAATATTTATCGATTTAAAACACTGCGAATAGTTTAAAATTAAATTAAGCTGAGAACCATACCAACCACATGTTTTTTCGTAGGAGAATAATGCAATACAGAAGCGCAAATTTAATAATATAAATTCAAAATTATTCTAAAATTTCTCTTTATTGATATGATTATACATATTTTGAAATATATGATTCTCAGAAATTCAGTTCTTTTCATCTGTTTATATTTCTGAAATACCACTTAATGCAGTTTAAAATAAAATTAATTTCAAATCAATTCTAACAATTCACAAACTAAACCTTACTTTAAATATTTTGAAATTTAATTTTACAACTTTAAATTTACTTATCTATTTTGGGACGGATCTCGTAAGTTTGAACCGCAGTCAAATAACGAAGACTACACCTTAACTGGCACCCCTTACCACACCTCACCAGCTGAAGGGCGTTTGACCTTGATCCTGACCTTTTTACATGATGATTATTCCGTGGAATCTAGTCTCTAAACTGAAACCTTACCTCTAACGCTCCGACGCTTTACCACCAGACCCTCACGGCCACTTTGTTGATATTTAGATTTAAGTTCCTATTTAACTATTTAAAATTGTTTTAGTTAGATCTAAATTGCCACAGAGATACACACCCAATTATCGTTATTAGTGGAAGATATAAATCCTTTCGGCTCAACATATTTATATATAAATACCTGGAATTGCGTCATTGAAATTTTCTAAGAAAAATATCTCATTATTTTCACTTTTCTTATTAAAATCCCTCAAAAAACAAATATAGTGACAAAAGTCTTTTGACATACTCATTTTCATATAAAACTTTTTATATGGTATTCATGTATTTCCAGAAATCATTTATAACTAAACAAGAATTGTACTTTTTGGATGCATATTTTATTTAAAGTTTCGTTTAAAGTATATTTTCCAAAAACATAATCCGAGATATTTCATTCTCTTGTAATTTCTGTTGTCAAAATGAGGACAACATATGCAGATGGAATAAATTTTATAAAAATAATGCCAAAATAATTATGATAAAAGTAACGACTGTCAAGGATTTTGAACAAACGTTTTCCTTCCTGTTTTCTTTCCTTTTTTTTTTTTTTTTTTTGTTGATAGCGTAGAGAAAATTCTTGGAAAACAGTAATAAAAATCGTTTTTCGAATGCATCTTCCTCATTAACCAAAGGCATTTTGAAAAATTGTACCTCCCGGGTAAAAAAAATTCATACAAATTGAAAAAAAAAGTATAATAAACAAAAACATCCTTACTTGTCATCTTTCGCAGAATCTTGGGCAGCTGTAATAGAAATATGAAATGTCAGATAAGATTGAAGAAATCATGTTTTCTTAAAAACATTTATTTAATAGGGACATAGTTATGCTTTGTGTCTTGTAAATAAAATACACTTTAGAGGATATCTTATTAATATAGAATAATATCTTATTAATATAGAAAAAGTCATGACGAAAATATTTTGCATACTTGCATTCAGTAATTGAAGTCTACAAAACAAAATCATAGAAAAAATATATTAATCTGAGAAAAAAATTCGAAGAACTGAACAAATAAAATTATCAATTAAAAGAACTAAAGGGATCCAATAATTCATTCAGAGTACCGAAATTATTAAATCATTCAAAACATCAAAATAAAAGAAATAATTAAATGGAAATTTGAAAAAATAATTTTTATCGTTCGAATAAATACAAGACATGGAGAGATATTTTGTTACACGGATAAGATTTTAAGACTGAAATTGCAAATATAAAGAAAAAAAATGAAGATGGAATTAAACTTCTATAATTAAATATGAAAAAAAATACTCTTTTTGTCTGAATTTTTCAGCATTTATTTATAACTATAAGAAACCTATAATTTGAAAACCCGATTTTATATAAATTGACTTTTGAAATATAAACCCTGAATCATTAAAAAGGAAATATAACTTATGCTGATTCTATATAGTTGTAAGCTTCAGTTAGTCCCATTTCTTAGAATTAAAATCTATAGAAAAGTTATGTTATGGGAGCGTTTATATAATAGGGAATTTTTAAGTCAAGAGTATTTTCAAAAACCAACATTCAGCATATATCTTAAGGCAGATATTTCCTATAATACTGTTTCTGGAATTAGAGAAATCACCAAAAAGAATGAACCTGCTGAAAAAAATTTTTAAAGGAATTTTTTTAGTTCAACGTTAGAGAAATTAATGTATTAAGTTAGAATTGAAAATTGTAGTGAATTATGTTAATTTAGATGAGCTGATGAAACTGTAATTTCAAAATCAGATCTTTCCAATGAATGAATGAATGAATGAAATTCAATGACCAGAAGAGACATATAAATTAGTTTAATAAGGAGTCTCGATGACGATTTTTTCTGCAAATTGATATATAATACCAAATTCCACTGCAAATAATATCCAATTGAAATTTACCACAGCCTTTTGAGTTTCTACAACCATTAATAAAACATCCTTATATGATGAGCTCAATGTGATTCATAAATTATTAAGAATAATAACTATTCAACACTTCATTTGGTATCAATAATAATTTTTCAATTAATATTACAACCAACATTCATAATAAATATTATTAATAATAAGCAATTGATATATTATTAACAAACATTAATTACAAAAACTGTCTCTAATTTCTTAAAAAAATAATGAAAATGGAACTCGTTGTACAAATTAATGAATGTGGCAAAGTTTATTTGTAAAATTACTTCAGAATTTAATAAAAGAAATAAACAATGAATGTTTGAAATTACGCGTGTCGAGGTTTGTAAACAAAAAAAAACCATTTTAACATTTTCAGCAATGATAAAAACACATCGTAAAAAAATTGATTTTAAATTTAATTGAGTTCATTGTTTAGCATCCAGAGTATTCTTTTTCAAACTAAAGAGATTTTTAGCAAAACGAATTTAAATTTCAGTGACGATAAAACATCATTTGGAGGCTAAAATATTTTGAAATAAAATTGATGTATTGAAATGCATTTAATATTTCTCAGTTAGTTAAAATAGTGGGATTCCTGCAAATAATACATTGGTGACATTGTAATGAATGAAGTTTATTATAGATGCATTAATTTAAAAGACAGATGTTTCTCTAAATGCGATAATATACATTTCTTATACTCTCGAATTGATGTGAAAGAATTCAAACCATGCAGAATGGAACTGCATTCCGACATGTCTAGAAAAATTTCGTTTCCCTAAGCGCCTCTCTAGAATGGAAGCTCCTCAACAATTCTGCGACAATAATATAGAACGCCTTAATTATATTTGACAATCCGTAGAGAAATTCCAAATATCTGCACAGTATGCTAACGAAATTAAGAGGAAAATTCGGAAAGTATTCTTCATTTACCACTCATACAGTTCCGTGTGTAATAATCAAATACATTTTGAATGCAGGCGAGAAACTTCGAATCAGCTTTAACATGAGCGTCTTTTCATTAGATAGAGAGGATGAATTAAATCATTTGTTACTTAACAGTCCAACAATTTTCTTAGCAGGGCTTAATCTTGTTCCCGTACTTCTAAGAACAATGAATCAGAAAATGCAGTGGTATTCGTAAATTCTGAAAATTTAAGCAATGCATCTGACTATGGAACATACAACGAAAAATAAAGAAAAAGCGTAAGTTTGAAATGGGACCTAATTTAAATAATATGTTAATACACATATATGTGATTTTAAAATGAAATATGCGAATCCTGGATTCTTTATTAAAGTGAAGTGAGAAATATATCAATAAAAATTTCATTTCAGTTGGATTTTATCTAATTTCTGTATTATCTGTTATTTGAAAATATTTATACCTTATTCAATAAATCAGAACTTATATATATACTGCATTTTCTCCTTTTGATTTATATATTAAAAGCAAAAGAAAATTTGCTGAGTATAATGAAAAAAATCGCAATGGAGGTAAATTTGATTTTAGATTGAAAAGAAAAGCTTTTTTTTGTAATTGAATGATTTATTTAATTTTCGCAGGGCCTTGCTATTGAATTTTTAAAACAAAATGGTTTGCTTATCCTTTATTCTTTATAAGAATTTTAAAATTTTCAAACAAAATGTTGTTAAAACTAAAGTGTCTTTTGATTTAAAAATGGTTTTCAAATGCAAAATTCTACTATTTTTATGTGTATGTCTAAGCTCATAACGAAAGTTTTAGTGCTAAAAAATAGTTTTACTTTAAGTTTCTACATAAAAGGGATCGATAAAAACGTGAATAAAATCATAATATACTAATTAAATACAAAAGGGGTTTAAAAATTAATGGTGTATTTCTTTAGCTAAAAATATGCATAAGTCAAACGGTTTTATAATTTAAAAGTCGGCCGAATTTTACAAAATCATTGATACATCTTAAAAATTATATCTATATTACCTCGCACTTGAATTAAGAAATGAGTGTATTCTCATTTTGAAAGTATAAAGGTTTGATTGATTGATAAATAATACTTTTTTTTCTCTCCAAAGCATTAAAGTAGGTATAGAATATTTTTATTGCTTACTGCTTATTCTTCAATTCAGGAATTGCAGAACATATTGAGATATTATTGTACCAAACTTTAATACACAATATGCATTTGATTTTTATTTGTAAGGTTTTTCTGGCAAATTTAGGATTAAAATAATATTTTTTGTATTTAAAAGAATATTAAAAGCATTAAAAAGAACATTAGGCAAATGTAATAATAAATATATACTGAATATAGAATCACAATTAAAACGGTTATATGAAAAAATTGGTCCAAAATTAAGGAGCAATAAATAACAATAAAAAAAAAATTCATTTTTTCACAAAAAATTGCTTTACTATCTGTTTGAAATTTAGTTTTTAGCGTTACTATCTGCTTTAATTTTTTATATTTCGCTTTTCATTTACGCTTTAAACTTAAAGCATATATATATATAATATATCGATAGATAGATAGATAATGCCTACGTTTATAAATAAATATAATTGTTTATAATCAAAGAATTAAGAATAACAATTTTAAAAACTTTTCTCGAATACTTTATGAAAAACGGTCATAAAAAATAGATAAACTGAAATTCCTATGTTAAATTTTAGTAACAATGTATTATAAAAAAATAAAATAATTGTACATTAAAGATAAATTTTAAATTTTGATATAAATTCACTTAGTTTGGCTAGATACTATCACAATAGTTCTGAATAATAATTCTGCTTCTTGCATTTAAAAATATATTTTGTTTTATGATTAGTAATTATTAAAGGGACGTTTAATAAGCAATAAGGATATCTTCTTAACTGAAATGTACTAGTTCTATCAAAAGTTACAATAAGAAAAAATCCGCCATTATACCGTAGCAGTAAACTAAGAATTGCTTCTGTTGCCAAAGAAAAATTTACGGAGAAGACAGATAAAACTTAGACTTACAGTTTGACTAGTTTGCGGGATTTGGAAACGGATTTAACTTTTCAAAAAAGTAAAACGTACTTAGATGCCATAATCGTCATGTATGAAAGCTTATCTATGAAGAATGTTTCTAGTTTAGAAGATATATGCTCTTGGAAATGTTCAATGTTATTTAATGCCATAATCGATAAGAGCTGATTTATTTTTTAAATGCTGTGCTAGTAAGTTCTAATTATTACATGAGGTATATGTCATAACATTGATATTTTTAATTGCGTATTGCAATGTTTAGTTTTGTCAATTAACTGTACAAATCGATATAGCAACTTTTCACTGCATTTTTTCAACAAAAAAAGTTGAACTTCATACTTTTAATAGTAATTTCTGTTTAAATAAAGTATTGCAAACTAAAATGATTATCTACCTTTAATTTTACAATTAAATTTATTCATTCTTATTAAATCAGAAAAGCAATTATAAATGAAATTTTAGATTAAATTATTGTTATTAGTTAATAGAAAACTTTAGTTAATATTTATTTTAGAAGAACTGAGTTGTTTATTATCTAATTTTTTAAAAAAATATTGTAAACTAAAAGAATTATTATACACTTCAAATTTAAAAATCAAAATGATTGTTTCCTTCAAAATATGAAAAAAAATGATATGAAGTTTTAGTATTAAATGATAGTTATTAGTTGAAAGAAAATGGTAGATAATATTTATATACGGAAAACTGAATAGCTTATTGTAAAAAATTTGTATATATTTTAGAAAATAATTCGGCAGTAAGTTTGCACCCTTCATTTAAATTTAGTAATAGTTAAATTGGGCCATATTTAGTTAAACTGTACATTAATTTGAAATAAAAATGTATATTTGTAGTCATGTATAAAAAAAAATAGTTTAATAATTAAATTAGAAATGATGAATTTAAATTCTATGCGCCATATTAAAAAGTAAGTTCTACAAATATTATAGTATATTGATACTTATCGATATAAAATATTTATATTGATATCAAATCAATAAAAATATAAAGTATTGATATCTATATCAGTATTTAAATTCTATAGATACGTCAGTTTTTATATTGAATGCAATTATGCACAATTAAATGGCATTACGGAGGATGAAAATGATGCTTGTGAAAAAGTAACTGAATTATAACAAGATTTTCGTTGTAAAAATGTCAAGATGTTTCAAAGAAAAAAAATACCGCTAAATGTTGAAATAATTTTTGTCACATTTTATTCTAGTGCCATGGTTGTCTAGTTTCTTATGGCATTAAAAAATATTCGTGATTGCCTAAAACTTTCTTAATTTCATTTTAAAGTTCAGGTATATATTGCAAACAAATCTGAATATCACAAGAATGCTCATAAATGTGTTCCAGTAGACGCTTTTTGTGTTTTCCTCTAACATTCTTCTACAAGCAGAATTTGGGATTTTTTTTTTATTCACTGCTTGACTCCAACAGTCCTTTTGATTTTTAAACCTCATAAAATGAGTTGTAGCTTTACGATATACCAAAGCCTATTCTAGAGCCGGCTTTAGTATATACATGACTGAATCACGGTCATAAAAGCACCCAAAAAGTGCTTTTATTCCTTTATTTCTACCCTTTATAGAAGATATCATAAAGATCATGGATGCTTGTTGGAACCATAAATATGTTTAACTCCCTACTACTACGACAGGGAAAATATGATTTCTGAATACCAAGGTGGACGATTCACTTTTTTTCTTGTTGTCGTTGTTGAATAAAAACAAATATACGCCCCTTCAAAATAAAGTCACGAATATCCCGGGTAGGTACGTGCTGACAAATACACTAGAAAATCGCAGTTTCCACCAAGTCTAAAAACCATTTTGCCCCATTAGGACTCATAGTTTAAAGATCGGGGAAAAGGGGACATCAGAATGTTCTCTCGACCTATTCTACTATTCTTTTTCTTTTTTTACTTTCGACCATCCTTTTATCGCTCCCCTTGGGCTAAAATCTGCTTTCTAGACATAGAGAGGAGGATAGAAGAAGGGAAAATCCAGCGTATGTCGTCAAGTGACATATATCTATATATGCCAGATCTCTCACATGAAGTCGAATCCCCCCCCCCGAAATATTCACATTGCTTATACGTAGTCTTTGGATGGCATCCATTTCGACTTCAACAAGATCTTACAGCATTCTGCACTTGGGAGGCCTTCTTTATCTCCATGAAGTTTTTTTTTTCTTTTTTGGTATTATTTTTTTGAAAAAATACGAATGAAAAGTCTGAAATATGAGAATGGCTGTGCATTTTGTCTCTCAATGTTTATCTTGCGTTTTTTCACTTTTGAATGAATGAATGAATGGTTTGATTTTACGAACCTTATTAGTTGCCTATTAAAACTGAGCATAGGTCGAATCATGCTCAAATGATGAATACTATTAGTATGAATATAAATAATTAGGAAAAATTTGTGACTTCTCCGTTGCTATGTTTTCCAATTTTTATTTATTTTGCTTTTCATTTTTTTGAATGTACATGCAGATTATTGTCTTAAAGTATATTGTTATACATTTATTTTGAAAATGTGAAGTTGAATGGATGCCACATTTTGGGAAGTTCTCGTCAACTTTCGTATTTAAATAAAATATTTAGTTCAATGTTTGGAAAAAATTATTTTTATATTTTTCTTATTTGGGATCCTTTTATTTAAAGAAATTCTTATGTGTTTCAAAAGGAGAGAAAAAGATTGATAGAACAAAGTATGGTATTGACATAAGTTTTTTTTTTGGATATGAGTATAGTAGAATATTTTTTGTAAGTATTAATCTTACTACTCTTTTTTTTTTCGATATAGTACATAGTAATTTTTAAAATAAATTTCAGAATGTGTTTCATACTTATATGTGTTGCACATTAATATTCATTACAAGATTAGTCTTGTTGAAGATATCAGCTTTTTCTAAACATTACTGAAATCTGTAACAAACAATATCTTGTTTCAATTATTGATGCGAATTCAATGATTTTTAATTTGTGTAACATTTATTTTTAATATTTTACCTATTTTTGTACAAGAGAATCATTTCCATTTAAGGATATTGTATTATTCTGAGCTCCGTCTAAAGTTATCTACAAAGCTTAAAATATGTATTCTGTGGATTATTTTTTTATCATTTGAGGTTATCAAACAAGGAGATTTTTTTTTCATCCAGTTAAATATTGTAAATTACTAATTCGAATATCACTTTTACTCATTTTGTTTCATGAGGAAGATAGCTTTGCAAATAGTTCTACAGATGCTAAATGGATGCCAGGTTCTGTTAAGCTTGGCAGTGATTTTGGAGACTTTGGCTACGAAAACGAAGATTCCTAATAATAATGGAAATTTTTGCAATATCTCCATTGGTGCGCGAGTTACCGCGGTTGTATTGAATATTTAATTTTCTATTGTTGAAATTATAAAAGACCGGGTTAGACAGATGAGAGTTTAATCAATAGTAGAGTTAGTAAAATTGAGAATGAAATCTCTCTTTGTAGCTTAGTAACTTTGTAGCGTTATATTTTTCAGTAAATTTTTTTGTGTACTCTTTGACTCCATTTTTCATTTTTGCGTAAAGTTAAGTACCTTGGTTCATTATTGAGCTGTTGGACTCTTCATTACATACTCACTGGATGAATTTATCCGTAACGTATAAATTATATCTATTTTTATCATTACTTTGTTAAGTTTAACCTTTTGTGATCTGAATATCCTTATTCTAATATTATTTAATACTGTGTTGTGTTTTTCGTCATATAATTTGAAGCTTAATAATATATAACGTATTTTAATCTTTAAAAAATTATTTTATCGGTCAACGTTTAATTGATTTCAAAAATTTCTGATGGAAAAATGATACGAAACTACATCTGTTTTGAATATACGCAGAGTTATATTAGATATCATAAAGAAAATACTCAAATTAAATTTTGTTCTCCATAAAAAATAAAATAATTTTCATTTTATTTTAAATATTGGAAATCGTGTGATAAAACGGACGAAACTGATTAATCACTTTATTGAGAGTAATATGATAATGAAAATATTTTGAGACATCATTTATTGCTATATCAATGCTAATCATTCCATATCGTGATTGATTTTGAACCAGAAACAAATTATAATTAGAGATATAAATTTTATAAATTGCAATGCACTAAAATCAAATTATGATACATGATCATAGGTACTAATACTTTTAATAACTAACTGATTTTAAAAAAATGGCCAGTTTTACATAAAATTTTAAATCATATGAAAAGAGGCTAAACTAAATTGTCTTCAACGTCATTAAAAATATAAAATTTTTGACCTATGCGAATATACAGAACGAGATAGTGAACCTTCACTTTTAATTTACCGATCTGCTTCCGAAATCTCGAAATTTTTTGTAACAGGACTATTAAATGAAGCATCCTTTTAAACTGTAAAAAACAAAATATTTATTTTCTTTCACATGAAAATTCTATATTTTAATCAAAATCCGATTGATATTTAGCATGTTAATTTTACTTTTAAAATATGCGCATTTACTTAATCATTTAGTGGTCAATGATTGAGTAGTCTTAAACTAAAAAAAAACATAAAATTAATTAATCTTATGATTAATTATGTAAAGATTAGTAACTTGATCTACATTAAATAGCAAATCAACTTTTGACTCACAACCATATACTTTGAAAACTTTTTTAATTGGCAAAGAGCATTATCACTTTGTAAAAATTCATAAGGTCATGATATTTGACGTTTCGCTTGATAAAACATTTCTCCAAACAGTTGAACATTATGAAGTATCTTTCGTCAGTACATAGCAAGTAAATAATTTCAGCTACAATTGGCAATGTTCCAGAATTCTGGGAAGCTTTCATGTGTTCATTAACTTGATTAAAGAATTTCTGTGTGATGATTATTCTACTTAATGAACATGGAGTGATGGTATAATCTTATTATTTCATTTTCATCATTCAACAAACTTTCGCAGTTTTCTAGGAAAATACGCTTACGTGAAGTGCATGATGAATACTAATCGTGAAGTTGGTTTAATCGGACGTTAAGCATAGTATTAAAGAAAGTAATATAATTGGTAAGAATTTTTGCCATCAGAAATAAATTTTTACGTTACGTGAGAGAAAATTACAACTATGCATCATATTTCTTTTATACAAATAAACGAAATATTTTTTCTTAAAAATTGGATATTTTATATTCGGATATTGTAAAGAGTTCTCTTTGTCATAAAATATTTTTAATTTTATAATATTCCAATCAGTATTTAAATGAATTACTGGAATAGTTACATTAAAAGATGTTCTGTATAAGTGAATTACATGCATTAGAATGCATAATTAGAAAAGAGTAGGACAAAGCAATATAATTCAGATGAAACTGCAATGAAAACTTTGATACTACTAAAAGTTGTCTCAAAATCAATGCAATCACTTTACTGCCACCATTTGTGCAGTGAAGTTTTGGTATCCCTATTAAAAACATTTGACAGCTTATAGTGTAAGGCTAGCAAAAATGGAGCGTCCCCTTTGTGTATTCTTAAATTTGGCGGATCGCTTCAAAGTATATGCAAAAATTTATCTTATCAAAATCTTAAGGCAGAAGTGAATGCACCATTTTTCTAAGCCCATAGTTGCAGCAATTTTCAAGTTATAAACTCTTGATTTCAACATTAAATAAATACTGGACTCGAACCCGATTCTTAATGAGATTAACGTGGTTCTAATAAACGTTAAGCCCACTGTTGCTTTCCAAATGCCTTTATTTTGATATATAAAAACATAGGTCACATTACTATTTGTTGAAACTCAGCTGCGAAGCTATTCAGCATAGGCATAGCTTGGAATATTATATTGGTAGTTCGAATTTGAAACAGAAAACTATAGGAATTTCAAAAGTTAGGTATTCTTAAAGAAATGATTAAGTCCTGGGCATTATATCCAGAAAATGGTATCATAGAGAAGTTATTTCACCATATTTGAATATTTTGCTTATTTGCCTGCTTCGTGTAATTAACTGCCATGAGGTTCAAATACATTATGTATTTTTACTTAGCATAGTTACTTTTCAACCCTTCGCATGCTTCTCTATGACGTAAATGATATTTATTATAACTCAGTTTTCCCTATCAAGAAGTTTTGTTTTCGCTCCAAAACAATGTGATAAACAGCTTGGAAATAAATTTATCAATTCCCCAAGCATTTAAAATGAAATTTTACCACAAACTAAAATATAACATACGAGATAAGAATTTTGATAAAATATAGAATAATATTGCACAATTTTTCAATCGAATCATTGCTGACTTCTACATAATTAACAACCTATACAACATCGCATAAAGTACTGGATGCTAAAAATGATAACAAAAAATTCATACGAGCTATCATGGCATTTTGCCTCTTTTATTTTATTGCTAATACTAAACCTTTGCCCATGAGATAATGATAAAGCAATTACAAGCCGTATCTGGAAGTATTATATTCTTATTTTTATAGATAGAACTGAAATACTCCTTTTAATACCCGAACGATGCCAAATTTAATGCTCATAGGCGGGAGTTACCTGATAGGGGAGACAGAAATCTTGAAACGGGAAACACTAGCAAAATACCTTTCTCTGTCATAAAATGTTTATAGTGGGAAATGACCACAGTTGATAGCCGTATACAAAGAGATAGGTTATGAAATTGTCTTATTCTAGAAGGAAATTGCAGAGCGGTTTTGAAAAGCTAACAGTCAGTCTTCAACGTAACGAATTTATGTTCCACATTTCTGTCCTTTGAAATCGTAAAACCATGGAAGGAATCTTGGAAGTTCCTGATGCATGGAAATTCCATTCAAGTTTCATAAGATCGATTTGGATTAACAATGGTATAAGGCACGTGTTATTGTTCCATTAATAAATTGGAACAAATTTCCTTTCAACATGTACATTTCTTTAATCATTATCGTTTCCATGTAATATAAATCTGACTATATTAATACATATATAAGTAAAAATTTAAAACTGCAAATATAATTCTATAGAATATATCCCGTGTATTATATGCTATTAAGATTAAAGCGATGCAGGCAAACTTGGTCATTCTTATGAAGAAACATTTTATTCGGGTTTCATAAAATTGTTTTTCAATAACAGTGGTGCAAGTCGTTGTTGTAACTTTCTTAAAGCTCTACTAATCCTATTGTAGTAATGTGACTTTCTATTGTTTTCAAGAGGATGCAAACAGTTAGAATTAAAAAAATGAAAACATATTATTTTGAAATTTATCGAGAATGATGATATTGCACAAGGCTTGTTATCTATACTAAAACTATAAAGTATATTTAAATAGGGTATTTAAATAGCCTTTACTTTTGAGGCTCAAATTTTAATAAAAACCATTAGGATTAAGCAATAACATGAGATTCCGTTCTTTAAATAAAAGAATTTTCTGTTTTTCTTTCAAGTGATAGTTTTTTTTTATCAATGTTGTGTTGATACTTATCCTCCTTAGATTGAACTACTATTCAAATCAAATCCAAGAGATCTGTGGAAGAAGGGTTCAATAGCTTCAGATAATAAGGACATCTGAGCACTCGAATGCAGAATTCTGACTTTTACTAAGAAGATAATGCACACACACTCGCCTGCACAATCCCTTTTTACAAGGGGGTTCTTTCAGAAACCTAGTCGATAGAACACAGGGTTGAGAACAACCATACCCGAACCAGGACTTGAACCCAGGACGTCCAGGTCACAGGAAAGATGCGAATTTGACCAGGACGCCAACTCAATGTTGTGTATATACAGGTGGTCAATCATCTCATTCTCACAGATTGGTGTCGATGAATTTTAAATTCAAAGAAGTTCTATGTAATGCCTTATCTTCTTAGCATATGGTGAATGGTTCTGGGGTACATACCTTTATGGCTATATGAAAGGTATTGGTTGATTACTTCCATCAAGGGCGAGACGTATAGATGCGAGGTAGTCAATGACATAATTTGAAACATAACCAAATGGCTTTTGGATAATTATAAATTATTATTGATTAATTAAGATAAATTGTTTATTTGTTAGTAATGAATCCGCCACGAAAAAGGATAACAGCTTTTGGTTTTAATTATGTAAAATTTAAGCTTGTACCATAAAATCTTATTTATCGTTTTTCTCTAAAATTTCTCTGTTTTAACACAAATCAAGATCTTGTTAATTATTATAACAACTATCTTTTTAAAAAAATATCGTTGTTATGGTAATTAACAAGATACGGAATAATTTTTCATTATTCCATATATGAAAAATTATTCCGTATCAAAAATGTTTATTCGATATTCCATATATGAAATGTAGTAATAATAAGTAAAATTCGAATGAGTAATCCGAAATTTTTAAATAATAAATACTACTTCAAAAAATGATTTTATTCATTCAACATAGAACATTCAAATTTTTGATATAAAAAATGGAACTATTAAACTATATTATATACTATTCTCAGATCGCAATAAAATCTCCTGAATTGTGAAATTCTTTTTCTAAATCATACAAAATATTGCATGAAATGTTTAAGAAACTCCAAGTTAAAGGTATTTCCTTTTATTAGAATATTTGTACGTTTTTATTTAAAAGTTTTTTAATAATTTTGAAATTAGATGATTTATGATGTCATATCCATGCACATAAAATATATCGATAAACGTAAAGTTTAGACTGTATATATAATAAAATGTTTGAAATATTTGGCATATTACTTTCTATTCGAATAAAGGGATAAACTTTATGACAGTTTAAAATAAGAAATTCATGTTTCGAGTGATCGAAATTTCATATCACATGACATAAAAATTTCGAGACTTAAAATATTTCAATTTTTTTTTCTATGTCTATAAAACGAATATAATGTTTCACTATACTGACATCTATATATAGAGTTTAGTTTAGAATATTTACTATATTCTTGTTTCAGTCCCTAGTGGCCAGAAGTGATAGTAACTATTAGAAATCAAAGGTTTTATTATTCAATTGGAACACTATTGTTTTATAAACAAGAAATTATTACAGAAGTTGCATTTTGATATCTTATCTATTGTTTTCCTATTGTAGACCATAGTGGTAGCATTGGTAATGACAAACATCAATAGTTTTCTTATTTAATATGGATATCATTGTTTTATAAAAAAAGCAAGCCGCTATAGAAGTTGCGTATTGACTGTTTAATTTATATTATTTACTCCTCCATTCTTTAATGACTGAAAATGGCAATAACGGTTAGAATCTTTCAAGAAACGCCGTATTGTTTTATAAGCAAGAAGTTGTTGTAGAAGCTGCATTTTAATTGTTTTGTTTATATTATTTACCCCTCTTTTCCTGTTGTAATCATTATTAACTGTAATGGTAATAGCAAATATAAATCAGTTGTTTCCACATTAAAATTGTTAATTTAAATGCCATTGTTTAAAAATAAGCCGCTACAGAAGTCATCTCTTAATTGCTTGGTTTATAATAATATTTATTCCTCCATTCCCCTTTATTGGCTGAAAGTAATAACGATTAGTAAATGTTTAAAGAAAAGCCATTGTTTTATAAACAAGAAGTTGTTTTAAAACTGCATCTTGCTTGTTTTGTTTATGCTATTTACACCCATATTCCTGTTACATCTTTTGTTAACTGATCTGGTAATGGTATTTAAATCAGTTATTTTCATATTTAATTGTAATATAGTTGTGTATGAACAAGCATATACAGTAGTTACATCTAAAATGTTTAGATTATATAATTTTTTACACCTCTATAGCCCTTGCTGTCCTTAATGCTTGAAAGTGATAATAACGTTCAAAAATGTTTGATGAATTGTCATTGTTTTATAAACAAGAAGCCATACATAAATTAAATTTATATTGTTTAATTTATATTATTTACATCTATGTTCTTGTTTCAGTCTCTTGTGACAGAATGTGATAACAGAAATTAAATATCACAGCTGGAAATGAGAATAGAAACAAACATTTAATGGAACAAGACCTTGAATAAAACTGTAATTTATCTTTATATTTAATGGAACACCATTGTTTTCAGCATTTTTTCTAATCAATAAGTTGTATCATTTTTTTTAAATTTATCAATCAGAATCTTTCCCAATTAATCAATGATTTTAACAAATCAATCATTTTTCCTTTATCGGAGTAGTCTTTTTAAATCAAAAATCAGTTAAAATGCACAGAAAATGTACTGTTATTGAACACAATACATTTTGAAAGAAAACACTTAAAATTTCACTGAGCTAAGAAAAAATTCGGAAAAGATCGTGAAGAAAAAAAGTACAAAAATAAATTATGCATAAAATGCTGAAGCTTAATTTCGTATTATCTTCAAAAAATAAATCTACCAATCTTCATTTTAATATACATATATAAGCAATTAATAAAATTTTTCTCAACTTACCTTTTCTGTTGTTTTGCTTCTTACGGAACTTCACGATCAAAATCACAAACAAAACAATTAAAACAAGTCCGATTACAATCGCCAAGAGGACTACCAAAATAGGACTGAAGCTCACTTGCCATACATCACCCTCTGGAAAACAGAAATATAAAATAACCGGTAAGATAAATATATTAAAAAATAGAAACTAAGTAAAATACAAATAAGACTCTTGACTCAAGAACTCTGAATGAAAATTGAACGGCTTTTTTGAATGTCGACTACTGAACTTAAGATCATGGAAAATTTAAATAGAAAAATATAAAAAGAAGAGCAGGAGAAGAAAGTTGATAAAATTATATTTAATCTAGAGTTATTTCTGAGAAAAATTAAGATAAGAATATGTATCTCATCTCAATGGAGAAAATACATGGTTACGAAATGTGCACCAAATGTGTCAAAACTTCTGACTTTGGTGTTTATTAAGCAACTTATAGGAATAATATTCACTTGATTAACGGTGTTAACAACGATGCAGATGTAAAATATTTTCTATTTCATAGTATTTGCAGCAAGAGTATCGTATTCCTATGACATCTCTTAAAGTGAACGTATTTAATCAATCATATTTGCTTTAGATAAAGATTAATAGTATTTTATATTTTATTATATCTGAAAAAGAATACACTATTGTTATGAGGTCTTAAACTGAATGTTTCTAATCAATCATACTTACAATTATTTGTGATACATAAAGATTTGGGTTATATTTAATTTCAATTAATTCTATTGTGCATATATTCATATTCGTGGTTCCTTTGATAAAGGGTTTTCTGCATCAAATAGTAATAGACCTTTAGAATCAAGTTATTTTAGAATCATTATAGCATTTTTAATGAAAAGTTTCTTAAAACGATTTATACAAAACAATGAATTTAGTTTGGGTACTTGTTTTTTATCAAAACAAACAAGAAACTGGTTATAAAATATTTATATTTAGCAATCATTGTGGCGACTTCATGGCGAGGACAACCGCAATCAGGATGGTTGTTACATTAGTTACAATACACTTGTAAAACATAAATAATAAGGTAAAATTTGGCAATATCATAACTGATTCTAGATAAGCTCTAATGTCTTTTAATTCACTCTATGAAGAAAAGAAGTGTGAACGAGTCCAAATTAATAATTGTAAGATATCAATATAAAATTCGATTTCTTGGAATAAAAGCGCAAATGAAGCTTTCTGGGAATTAAATGCTTGACGCATTAACAAAAATTTTACAAGAAAGAATTTAATCGGTGCCGATTTATATAAATCTCGATTCAAATAGAAATTGAAGGCACGACGAAAGTGATTCTTACCAAAACAAATATCCATATAAGATAAATACACGAAAAATTTTATTTTATATCAGTGCTAATGGGATTTTAAGAGATTTTATTTTAACTAAAATATATCTGGCCATGGAACTTTCAAGGCTCTTCGGACTATTATTTTGGCTAAAATTCTAAGTGTTTTAATGGAAAAATAGTAGGTGCAAATTCATACATTATAGAAGAGTAATAGTCAACTTCAACAGCTTCTGTCTGGATGAAAATGAAAATCTTATTAAAATTCCAGCTTGTAAGGGCTTTGCTTTAAAGTTAGGAAACAAAAAAAAAAATCGGACATTGATTAGTCACTAATATCCAATTATAATTACATTTTTTTACATTAATAAATACATTTTTTTGGCATTCTGTGCAGTTTTTAAGTTGATATTTTAATTAGGAAACTTCTATGCTTACTTTTTTTCCTTTTTTTAGAATTTTGTTACACTTTTTTTCAATTTTTATTGTATTTTTCTTTTAATTATCTATTATTCGTTTGCCTTTTACGGTATTCCGATGAAATTCAATATAAACTAGTCAGCCGTCAGTCCTCGCATCTACCCTTTCTTAAACTGTCACTTTCCTTTCGAGGGTTTTTTTTTTTTTTTTTTTCATTTCATCGGACGCTTCACGTCGGGAATATCCTTATGACTTCTCCTAGGACGGCGTCTGAATCTTGCTTCGAATCTATCTGTCTTCTATCTTGTACATCGAATCGATAAATCTTCTATCGAAATACATTTATTTATTCGATAGAAGAACTATTTATCTTCAATCGAATAAATAAATAGATAGATTTCGAATATCGACTATTGCGGTGGCGTATTGTTAAAGCCTCGGCTTCGAGATATAAAGCCTGAATATTTCAAATCATTCTGAATATCTAAATTCAAGCCCGAATATCCACATTAATCATATGATTATGACGTGCCACTATTTCATTCATCGTCATATGATTGGAAAGTATTTGTATTTTCAATGCTGGCCAATAGCTTTTCTTTCAAATGGAATGTTAATATGCTTAACTAAACTAAACTAAACTTGAATACTTAACATTTGTAAAGAACATAGTGCTTAAAATTTGTTTGAGTGTAAATCAAGATCAAATAACTAATCGTTATACACTTAATATACATCGGAAATACCGAGATAAATTGTAGATTTTACAGAATTTTCAACATTGAAAAGATATAGACTTTATTCAGGGCACTCTTTGTTCAAGGCTACAACTTTAAATGGTTTTGAAGAACTCTTTTTTCCTTCAAAGGAGTAGAATCAGAGCATTGAAAAAGAACAGATATGAAATGGAAGAACTAATTAACTAAAATAATTGAAGCAGAACAATTAAGAAAATAATTTTGCTATTTTTTTTCTCACCATTTTTTAAATAGTCAGCGTTCAAAAGACTAATGGAACCCAATTACATTATTCTCACAGATAAATTCTGCCTTTAAAAATCTGAAATCTTCTAACATATAGAAAAAAATATATGAAAAAAGAAATTTATGCGAAATTCTTTTCTTAAAAAGCAGAATTATTAAACGTAAAAAAATGTAACAGATTTTTAAAAGTGAATATTATGAACTTTTTCGATCAAACAGATAACTTTAACTTCAATTCATCAATATAAAATACTTTCAAACAAATTAAAAATAGCGTAGTTTAAAAGAGAAAAATAAATATTATTCATTTCTGTTAATCAGTAACATCAAGCAAATTCTTATTGTTTTAAATTTCTTACAATCTCTTGACATGAATTTGCAAAGAGCATGAATTTGAGAATTTGAGATTTTGAAGAATCTAAAAACTACAACCTTCTAGAAGATATATTTTGGAATTATGAAAAATAACTAAATAAATAAAACATTTTTCGAATTTTATCTGTTTTTCTGTATGCATACCTGTGAACATAATAATTAAAAAGAATTTTGAATTAGGTAAATAAAACTTTGTAATTATTCTAATAATTTCCCCACCTAAACTTTAAATTTTTATTAAATTTTGTACCATATTCGTCAGGTGATTGAATGTCTATTTGTCTATGTACGTATGGGAAGCACGTCCACAAAATGACACAAAAATTAACCAAGATAAATAAAAATCAATGCACAATTTTTGCCTTCAGATTGCAGTTTTTTAAAAAATCTTCAACAGTGTCTGCCAAAAGGTTGATTGCCAATCGAACTGCTTTCCACATGCATGTAAACTCGATCGCTCAAAAGCGCATCCGTTTGTATAAGTCAAAATTGATGTATAATCTTGCTGTTTTTTTTTGTCTCATTTTTTAGTTTCATTTTCTTAAAAGAAATATTCAAAAATGCATACGTTCTTCTTTACTATACCGTGAAAAATAAAACTCTGGCTTACACGGGTTTGCTCAAGCTCCATTGATTTATATCGAGGAGATGAGAGCGTAATATCTTTTTTAGGGGGAATAATGGAAAATTTTGAGGAGATAATTTCCAATAATTTAGTAATAGGATTTGCTTTGTTATGTTACTTTTAATAATATTCATTGATATAATTTTTGCCATTTTTAAACATCTATATGAAAATATAATAATCAAAGCTTAATATATTAATATGATATTTTGTTACATTATATGTGAAAACGACGGAAAAACTAAAATAAGTAATTTTTAAATTTCAAAAATTACAGAAAAAAACCAAAATTCGTTGCATATGCATTATTTCCAAATTCATCATTTCCTTTATTCATAGTTCTTTTCGGAGTTTGAAAAAATTTTGAATTTTGTTTAGAATATACGGTTTTTATGATAATAATTCACCAAGAAGTTAAAAATATCATGAGCGTGATATTTATCTCCATAGTAAATATATTTTTCCTGTCAGCCGCATGAAAATCAGTTCTGCCAGTAATAATCTCCATTTGAAGGTCGGGATAGCCTGGTTGGTTGGACTTTGGATTAACATCCCATAAGGTGTGAATTCAAACCCCACCTGCCGAAAAAGCCTCGTGTGTATGGCGGCTGGCACAGGTACAAATCTGTCTTGGAAACAAAATCATCCATGTCAAAAGAAATACCACTGGGGATACTGGTTTACAGATAATCTCTCTCTGATTCTGATGTAAATTATGATCTCTCAATGAAATGCAAAAACGAAATCAGCCCCGTAAAAAAGCATTGTGAAGCATGAGTAGCGTTATATTGGTCCTAGATGGCACTACTGAAAAATTAGAGATGCTGTCTCAACTTAAGAACCCTGACATAGTCAGCGATGTTGTCTTGGACAAGTGCGATAAGAACCAAAGCAAAATCTTCATTTTCATATGACATATAAGTTTCTCAAATGGATGCTGGCAGATTACATCATGTTCATTCAATTTGGTAAAAAAAATATCTGCCCCCAAAATAACATTCTTACGTATTAAAATAATTATATCTAGGTAAGCTAGCTAATCAATTCTGCTATCTTATTTCAAAAAAAATTGTCAAGGGGCTACTCATTAATACTCCTCAAGATTCTGTACAATATTCTGTTGGCTTAAAAAATAATGCTTAACTCCTTATAATATTCTATGTAAGCACTTTCTTCAGATTTGAAGTGTTAAGCGTAAAATATTGAATATATTTCCATCGATAATACACCATTAATCTTTGAACTGAAGAGTTAAATTCTAAAATTTGCCATATAAGAAGCATTTTGTTTATTAGAATAAAGCTATACGTATTTTTCTTCATATGTTATTAAATTAGAAATGTAAATTCATTAGCAAATTGGGATTTAACCGCTGAGTTTCCTGAGTTTCTTTAAATTTATATTAAAAACTTTAAATATATAAATATATTTTAGTGCTACATTTGAATAATTATCTTAGAAGTTCGAATAACTTGGGATTACTTATACAATATTTTATTATAAATCTGGTAAAAATAATATTTTTAAAAAGAAATTTCATATTATTTGAGCTTTTAGGATAATTATTCAAATATAGCAACAACATATTTATATATAATATAATATTTAACCAATATATATTTATATATATTTAACCAATTCATGAAAAATTGTTGTCAAATTCCAAACTACTAAGGAACCTACATTTCTAATTTAAAGAGATGTAATTATTTTAGATATAAATGTCATCAAATCATACACTTCAACACAAAACAACATTTCACTAATAAAAAGAATAATCTATAGCGATGACTTTTAAAATTAAATATTTTAGACTTAATGATAGGAAATCTTACCGAAATCAAGTCCAAAACTAAAACTTTTGAACTAAAATTCAGAATTTGCACTTTGAATTTAATAATCGAATTGTAAAGCAAGTGCTTCGTCTCGATTCTAATTCTTACACAAAGTAGGATTATATCTGCTGCCTAATCAAAGTTAGGTAGATGCATCATCAACATGTGTGTTAAATTCCACGAGAAACAGCTAAGCCCTTTCCAATCGAATAGGAAATTTACTCAGCGATAATATGACTGTTAATGTATGTTTAATTTCAAAACACATCGAACAAAGGATTAAACCCTCTGTCAGGCATGTCTAAAGTTCATTGTTAGGGAATTGCTAAAGTACTTAAATATCAGAATTGATTAGATTAAGATGTTTTGAAACAACGGGTTTGCTATTAACATCAAGTATTTTAAGGACTTATATTTATCTCATTAGAAATGAATAATAGCGAGGTCATTAATCTAGAGGGAATAAATTATAATTCAACAAAAACTTATAAATTTTAATAAAGTTATGTTCTAAATGAAAAAGATTTTTTAAATCTATTGATTAAAAATTTTACAAATAAATGACGAATTAAAAAATTCAGAGTGGAAAGATGGTTGATTTTATAGACTTTGCTTCTTACCAGCAAATGTTTACCAATATTTGTTGTACCTTAAGGGTTCTAATGTAAAATTCGGCTTCAAAACCAGACGATTTCATTTATACTATATTTTTACGGAGACATTTTATTAAAAACTAGGTCCGAATAACAGGTTTACAATAAGAAGATGTAATACATTCAGTAAAGAATAATAAAAAATTATTCAACACAAAAGACGAACACACAGACAACAAAGCACAACAAAAACGTACACAAAATTAGTACATTCAATCAACAAATCCATAATAAATGAAAGTAAAGGTAATACTTCATAATGAAATTTCCTGAAGTACAGTTTTTGATTTATAAAGGAAGTTATCAAAAATATTTTGTTTAGTTACCATGAGAATTTTTTTGCTCTCATCTCCTTTAGACAAATTAAGGAGGTCAAATTAGAATACTGACTTGGATTTTCTAACCTGCAGTAATTATTCTTACGTTCTCTCTTACCATCAATGGTTTAGTGACCAGCGTAGGCGGTAAGAAGGGACAAAAGATATTCTTGGCTCCAACCTTAAGAAGTGTTATAGGAACAAAATATTTGTATGTTTATACTGAATGTTAATGCGGTGAATTGTTAATGTGCATATATATACCTTTAAAATATAAAGCATTAAAGTAGATGACTTAATTTGTCAGTTGTTTTCCTTATAAATTTTTTTGAATTCTTTTATTTTCATAATTTGAGAAATTACATTTTTATAGAAGCATAACTAACGTTTTCAATTTATTTGATTTATCAATTTCTATTTTATCAACTCCTTTATTTTGATTAAATATTCTTATAAAAAATAAAAATGAAATATAAAGCATATTTTTGTTAAAATTTTCAAAATTAATTCATCTGTACAGATTACAATTTCTCATTTAAGAAATAATTTGCTCATTTAAAAAAGCTTTTATTATTTACAATCGGAAAAATTCAAAGACAGCATTTCTTTTAACAGCCACCAAAATTTGCATTGTTTAGATCTACAAATTTCAAGAACTAGATAACAGTTTACTTAAATTACTTGTAAAGGTTCGAAAAAGTCATTTGATAAACATATAAGCGAAAGGTATTCCTTTATATTTTTTTCAGTAAAGAAAAAATATATTTGAATCAGTTTTTTTTTTTTTTACGTTTTCGCTTTTAATTTATACTCAATTGTTTTTAAGTGTGTGGGTTTCTCCTGTTCTATTTTATTAAAAAATTTTAAATTACGTTTTTCCAAAAAAAAATTCATAATACACTAATTTATGCTCATACTTTCAGATAGAACAAAAATTAATGCTTTGTCCTCGCTATATATATTTGCTATCAAAGCAATAATTTTTAGTCTAATATTGAAAGAAATAAAAGAACCTTTTAGATATTATCTACTAATTACCTCTCTACAAAAATGGTTATTCCCTGTAAACTTGGTCATGAAGAGGGGCATGAAAATAATCCATCAATATTTTAAGAACATAATCAAGAGGAATGATATACTGACAACAAGACACTATCCATTCGACTCTTATTACTACGAACTCCTTACTTAGTAGCGTAAGGCCAAGAGTGCATACATTTCTCGGATTAAAATCTTACAGAGATAGAATAGTAATGCGATTATAACAAAATATTAAGATTAAATACGATAAGAGAGCAAAAAATAACACTACTTTCCTGATACTGCTTAACCTGAGAAGTCAATGACGATAAATGTGGGGTAATATATTATAATTCGGGTTATATTTGTAGTCATACTCTTTAATACAGGTTAGAAAACATTTCCTCTACTTTTGGGAAACTATTCTATCACTTTTCCATATATTTTGGAAAAAGAACAATTTTTCCCCGTTTCTTTGAACGTTGAACATGAATTAATAACCGATGGAAATCTAATTATGTAAATCTAAATTGCACATATATATTGAACAATATTAGCAATGTTTTATAATATTGCTAAATATTAAATTAAATATATTATTTCACAATATTGTACATTGTGCTACAAGATGTGCTATCTGAGGTAGGGGAAACCTTAAAATAAGTAGAGAAATTTGTCTTCTGAAATATCATTCGCGTAAACTGAGATTAATTCGAACATTCAATGTGCAATTCCAATTGCACTTCTCAGAGTTTTTAAAATAATTGATGAATTAATTAATCGAACAATTTACTTTCAAGCTTAACTTTGTGAGATAGAATATAACAATTTTTCACTTCAGCTTAGAATGAAACTAAGCAAAGAGCAAAATAAATTGCTTAAAAAATGTTTATCGCTTGAATTAATACTCACAATAATGTATTCACTTCTTTCTTCAAATCTATATTAACGAAATAAAAATGAAATATGCCTGTCTAAATTGATGAATTTTAAAATGAAACTAAATATAAATATAAATAAAATCATTTTTAAAAGCTTTGTAGTTCTTTAAATAAATCTTTAACGCATTAATTATTGAAAATCTGATCGCATAATGAAAAAAGTTTTTGAAGGAAGAAAAACCGTAAAAGTATTATTATAGATAAATATAAGAGATTTTAAAGTGAATTACTTTAAAAATAAAAGATTAAAAATTAATTCCATTAGTGGAAATTAAAATAATTTACAAGGCAATTGACTTATTCTATAAAATTAACAATTAAATTTTAAAATAAAAACAACATCACATTTAAAACATAAAATGTTATTTAAAAGGATGTTTTTTCTCAGTGCTGAAATTGCATTATATTACCTATTTTCAAATCAAAATAATTTAAAATAACGAAATTATTAGATAAATCTGAGAATAAATTATATTTCACTACAATGGTGATTAAAACATTTTTTTCTTTTCAGATTGTTTTTCAGATATGTCGTTAGAGAATTGTTTCAAAAATAATTTATCATTCTTTAAGGGAGTTTAAATATTATTACAATATACTGTTTTAAATAAGCAGTAAATTATTTCTCTAATGATGAAACTGAAGAGTTTTGAAGTAACCGAAGGATTTTAATGAAATATTTAATGAATGTTTCAAGCTGTTTTTGCTAGCATCAAAGAATTTGTAAACCATTAGCTAAATCTTTTTATTGTAATTTTTTATTCCATTCAACTGCTTTTTAAAGAAACACATTTAAAAGAAATATTTGTAAGGAACTATCTTAAATCATATTAAAAGTAATTAGTTAGAAAATGCAAGATTTCAAAAAAGCATTTTTCCGCATAAAAAAATTAATTCAAATTGTTTGAATAAAAAAGCAATAAAATTTGCAAAAAAGGTTTTTTTTTTAATTTTTTTTCTTGTAAATAATTTTCAAAAATAAAATCAACGAGTAAACCGTCTAAGTTTCGTTAACCGAAATAAAAAGGACTTACTACATTTTTTAATTTTTCAGAATTATTTATTATTTTCATCTCTTTTGAGATAATTGCTTCTTTTACATGATATAGAAGCTTCTAATTTTTCTTGCTCATAGAAGAAAGATAATAAATTAGAAAAAAAAATTCCCTTTTTTTATGAATATCATTTAAATTTAAGTCGGTTTTTGCCTAAAAGAAAATGTTAAGACTTTCTCTAAATAGTTAAGCGTTCCATATTTCAATTTACTGGTAAATTTCAACCACTACATAATTCGTTAAGCTGAACCCATGGGATTCAGATTTTTTTAAGTACATTGAGAAACATTTGATTTTTTTTGTCTTTATTTAAAGACAAAATTGCTTCTTTAAAAATGGAAGAAACATTAGATTTTTAAAACCATGAATTGAGAATATATATCTGCCATAGTTTTTGATTGTGTGGTAAATTATGAACAAAGACTGCTTCTTATTTCTTCGAAAGAAAAGGTATCATTGACTTTCCTAAGAGAAGATATGCCGAAAGTCAGTAATGCATTAATCCAGTAATGTTTTATCTGTAGAATGCATTATTCGAATAATTGAAAAGCAATCCACCTATTTAAGCTGTAGTCTGTATCATCAGTTAATTGTGTTTTAATGAAAGTAAAACGGTTTCATTTGGATTATTTCTGTAGAAAAAGTATTTCTTGCCTAAAATCTTTACCTCTAATTAATAATTCTTTAATACACTCGGTACTTTTGAATTATCCTGTATTTTAATACGTTCAGATTGAGTTTTGAGCAAATTTTCCATGTATGTTTATAATTTCGATTTAAAGAATATAGTTGTAAATCTTTGCTTAGATATTTCCAAATCCGTATTGTACAATAGTATTTCAAAAATTATTGTCTTTATCATCATTTACACGTAGTGAATATTCAGCTGTTTCCAATGTATCTCTCTTTCCCTTTTTTCACAAAATTTCAATAATGAATTTAGGTCTTAGCTTATTGAATACAAGTGATGAAGGTGAAACTTTTTGTATTTTTTTAAGTGAGAATAAAATAAATTTTCAAACCAAGTACTGATATTACCCAATATCACAATCAAAATAGATGCTACACAAAGACATTTGACAAAAAATGACGTTTCTTTAATATTAAGTATATCCATTACTGAACACGTTGGTTATATCTGCCTTCTAAATATTGTTAATACTAGGATCTGCATAATTTTTTATTCAATAGAGTAAAGGGAAAAAAATAACCATCTAATCAAAGTTATAACTGAAACAATTAGTGGCACTAAGTAGAAGTAATAATACTAGTCTAAGTATCAATTGCAACAAATAGAAAATTTTAGCAGGCAAAAATATTTCAACTCAAGCTGATTCTATAATTTTGTTGTTCGAGATCATATCAACTTATTTGCCTTCACTTTCTATCTGCAAGCATTCAATTTTATACATTATTTCAGTATTATTAATCATTATTAGCAATAATAAGGTAGTAAGGAATCTCAGAATTAGTACTATCATTCACAAATTTTCCTTCAGCTATTCAGTATTTGATACATATCTTGACAGGTAAGTAACATTATTTGAATTTATCAAAATTTTAAAAGGAAATTAAATTTAAACGCATAACTTGATGAGATTGCTTGATAATGATAGTTTATTACGCTCTCGTCAATGTAGCAAACATTTACCTGTTCTAGTCAAACTCTCTGGAGTGGTGAGAGTGGATGTCCTTAGAGCTATCGATTCACTGCGGCCTTTACTGTTCATGGCATATACAATGATAAGAAACTCCATTCCTGGTAACAGTCCTTTGACATTGAAGAGGGGCTCGTTGGAGGTTTTATTTGTCTGAAGCACACTATTAACGGCATCGTAAACTTCCAAGACGAAATGCTGAGATACGCCTCCGTCGTATCCTTCGGTACATTCCACTCGAAACGAATCTTCTGTTTGATTCGTCACAAAGCAGTTCTGCACGGGATCGGGTGGACCTGGTAAAGATAAGTTCACAAGAATATTTGGTGATCCGATTTTCTGGGAACAGGAAAGAAAATATAGAGCTTTCTGTTTTTTCCGAGTTGATAAAGGGGAAAATATGCGTGAGGAATAGTCTTCACTAATCTAAATTCTATATTAAATTGTAACAATGAAAAGTCTGGATTCATCAGAATGCTATATTAAGCTGTAACAATGAATATGCTTAAAGAGGATTAAGTTTTATCATGATTTTATGAAACTGTAACAAATTAAATTTTCTAAAATTATTTTCAAATTCCAGCAATTTTATTTAAAAAGAAGTACTATTTAAATAAGAATTTCATTCTAAATTCATTTATATTGTAATAACATTACAATTAATTTATAAGATTTGTTCCAGTTTTAGTTTCTAAAATCATAGATATAACCCATTAAATTTTATAATATTATGCATTTTTTTTTAAATAACTCATTTCGTTTATGATACCTAATTGGTCTTTCCGTACTATTTCAGATGGTTATAATCATCTCCGATTATAAAATATATATCAAATTTGTATGCCAGGTAATTATAAATTAGTTACACCAATAAAAGAGATTGTAACCATCATTGAATTCCCAAGAACGGAAGCGAAATTGATTCAGGGTTCCAACAACTGTGGTGTGCTTAACAAAGTCCTGAAGTTCAACAGATTTCCCTTAGCATGGTACGTGCTTAGATTCTGAGCACCATCTACCACATGCAAAATACCACCGCTTTTGAATTCAAGTAGAAAATTTATGAAGTATAATAAAGTATTTTACATTCTTGTTGTTCTACTGTTATCGGTTGTTTTCTCTTTTCCTTTTAATCTAGCTATAGCTGACGATTTTCATGTTACAGGTACAATTTATAGTTTTCTTGCTATGAAAAAATTCAAATGAAAAAAAAAAGTTTCTGATGTATTTTGAAAAAGTCAGAATATTGTCACTGTAACCGTAACTGTTAGATTTTAACTTGTTTTTCGTAAGATTCTTGAGCTCATATCTTAAACTATATTGATCCAAAATTGTATTCTATTTCAAGAAAAGCGTGATAGTTGTGGTCTCTAGTATCAGGATAATTTTTATAATATTTGGTAAATAAGAATTAATAAAAAAATCAGTAATTAAATACTGTATAGAAGTGTGATGACATTTCTATCACTAAGAAAAAATTGGAATTAGTTTATCAATCGAATTTTAAACTGAAAAGTGAATGAAAAAGTTAAAAGTCATAAATTAGAGAGAAATATTTAACATTTTGCTCCACTATAATTTAATCCTCAAATGCATTTGGCATAACCGAAAATTTTTAACATAAAAATGTTACAAATAAGTATAAATCAGTCTTATGTTAGATGAAGCTTTTCAAGGACATGCATTTCTTTAAATGGGATCGTTTAAAAGTTCAAACACTGCAAGTAAATTAAAAATTGATGTGTTCCTGTCACTTTGTGTCAATTTATTTATTATTATTTTCTTTTGTATAAATAAATGAAGTCATCTAAATATTCGATAATATTTAATAACAAAGAACATTATTATAAACTATCAATATATTTAGTTCTGGATTCTTTTCATACAAATAGAATTATTTCGAAAACTAAGAATCACATGTTTTTCTCCGAGTTATTTAAATATTAAATATAATGCCAGTTCCAGACATTGCAATCGCTTAATACCTGCAGGGACAATGATGTAGACGCATGGATCCTTCTGCCTCCCCACGCTGTTCTCTGCCCAGCACAGGAGGGTCCCGTAGTCCTGTTCCGTCCGGGGAATGTAGGTCGCCACGCTCCGTAATCCTTCCGGAACAAACCGTAGGACTTGCAGATTGTCAGAGGAACTGTTGAATTCCCAGTGGAAATTGACTTGCCTTGGATCTGCTTCTACTTCACAAAGAACATTAACCGCTTCGTGCCTGGCTGCTCCATATACCACTTTCTGCCCAGGCTTACACAATGGACTGTCTGCAGAGGAGAAGAAGAAAATGTATCAGTCTCTTTGGTAAATCTTCTATTTATATGCATTTATTCTGAATATATACAATAGAGATTATTGTGTAAGTATATATATCAGAGAAACATTGTATATCAAGTGCCCGAAAGAAATCGTGTTAGTATTTTGCTTCTTTTGATATAATACTGGTACAAATTTTAAATGCTAAATATGCAGACTAAATATATATATATTAGAGAGAGAGAAAAAAAATGTTATACACCAGAATGAAAAAATGTAGAGAATTAGATTTTAGGAAATAAAATTTAATTTTGGTATGATATACATATGTAAAACTTTCCTTAGAAAAAGATATTTCCAATACAACAAACTAAATTTATGCTAACTGGTAGCATTGTATCTGAAATTTCTCATACTAATGTTCAATGAAAAATATAGAGAGTGCAATCATTAGTCTAGAAATAAAATGTTGCTTGAAAATACAAACAGTACAATCAAACTTGCATTAAAGCACTCATAGAAAAAGTTGCTTTCTATCATAGGTTTACTATATCCTAAATATTGTAAAAGATTTATAATATCAAACTATTTCCAAAATTATTTAATATTAAATTAAATAATAATATGTTGCAATATTTTGTAATATTGTGCAAAAGGATGTACAAAAGCTGTTAGTAATTATCCTCCAGAAAATCGTCATAAAATTTCACAAGAATTACTTGTTTACGATGTCAAATGTAGAAAGAATTTATTAAAATAAGCATCTAAAAAACTCGTGTATGTGTGATCAATATTTCCTTTGGAAAGATGTGTCATACAATAATTTTTATAAATATTTATCAAGTATCAACATTGAGTTCTATAGAGCTTAAAAGTACTATCTGGCAAATGCATTTTTACATTTATGTGAATTCAAAACTTTTGAATAAACTTTATAAATTTATCGATAGCTATTATTTTTGTTAAATAAACGTAGTTACATTTTTTTTTACCATTAGTAGTTACATAACATTTTCAAAAGTAATTATATTATATTTTCAAAACCTTTACTCTGCTTTGGTAATGGTATTTAATTCTCAAACATAAGTTGAGGATAAGTTAAGTTGTTCGAAGGATCTCAACAGATTAAAATATTCATTTTCTGATTTTTGCATGCAATATGAAATTTCATTATTAATATTCAAAAGTATTTAACTCACTGGATGTTTTTGTGTATTCGGGAAGTTTTAAAATGAATTACTTAGCATTATATTACTATTACTCGGCTTTATTCAAAAATCTATTATTATTTTAATATATTTTTAATATTAGGGTTTGAGGAAATAGATTTTCACCCATCTTAATTGGTCATTACGTGTTTCGCATACTGATATAAATGAAATAAAGTTTATCCTCCGGTTCAGTTTTTGAAATAAATAATTTTTAACGTTATGAAAGAGTTAATCTTTCTTGAAGATAAAGTAGGAAAATGACACAATCGCACAAAATTAATATAAAGTGTCTTTCTTGCTGTTAATATTTGCAAAAAAAATCCTACTCTCAACAATTCTTTGTCAGACTTCACGTAGAACGTCTATTGAATGGATTAAATAACTTCCCCTGAATTTATAAAATGATTTCAGGGAATCAATGTGTTTCTAGTGTTAGTAACAGAGGCTGACGAGAACACAACAGCGTTAATAATAGAGATATTATACTAAGGATTTTTTATGCTAGTTTTATATAATCCAGGAGGAACATCGCTTAGTCAGGTAAATAAAATAATAATTTGTTAATTAATGAGTCATTCAAAATTACTTTTATAATTTGATAAATGCAATTAAATAAGTTTATTACGTCTATCTTCCACAAAAGAATCAATAGATACCTTCCACATAAGAATAAATATATAGAGATATTGTATGCTATCAAATATGCTAAAATGTGTTGTATGCTATCAAGACTGGATAGAAAAGAAAAAAAAATCCTTTCAACAATTCTAAGTCATATTTTATTCATAATGCCCATTGAATGCGTAAACTAATTGCCACTTGATTCATAAAATTATTTCAGAGATATAATTGAGGTCAGCAGTTAACTTATATTTAGTGTTTTTTACATTAGTACGTTTTATATAATCCGGGAGAAAAGAAATATATAATCCGGGAGCAAGTTTTTATACAGCTGGAAGAGATAAAAAAATCTTAATTATTTTATAATTAATGAATCATTGAAAATTACTTGATAATTGCCAAGCGGTTTGCCACCAACGGGAAGCCAAACGTCCTCCCGTTGGTGTGGTGTGTGGAGAGGTGGTGCCACTTCAGTGTCGTTCTCGTCATCTGACCGTGGTTCAAAATTATGAGGTCTGTCCCAAAATAGCCCTCGTGTTGCTTTAAACGGGACGTTAATATAACTAAACTAAACTAAACTAAACTCATCTTTCACATGGCAAGGTTACTTCATTTCTTCTTACATTTTTACTTTATGGTTATATAATGATGAAAAGAAACCATCTTACATCATTTAAAACAAATCAAACTGCTGATTCGTTAGATTTCGAATTTAGGGATTTTTTTTTTAAGATTATTTTTATATAATTCAGCAGAAAAATCGCTTACTCAAGTCCATAAAATCTTAGTCATTTTTTTTAAATGAGCCATTCAAAATTACTTTTATAACTTGATAATTACAATTAAATAAGTTTGTCTAACTTCCACATAAGAATCAATAGTAACCTTCCACATAAGTATAAATATAGAGTTTGATATAGAAAGGAAGTTATTGGAAATTCAAAGAATACTTCTTTGACCTCTCAGATAGCAAGATTACTTCTTTTTTTTTTCATTTTTATTCAACATGGTTATATAATGATGAAAAGAAAGCATCCCACATCATTTGAAACAAATCAAACTCCGGAAATCAGAATTCCTTGATTATTTCCGAAGAATTCCACTGTGCATACATGCCGATTCCATGGAACATTCTTACTCAGAACATCGACAAATTGGGACAAGGAATGAAGGGAGGAGATATCAATAATTTAATTGTGATTCGATTCATTGAGTTTGTCGGTGAGCTCCAATTTCTCGGAGAATCACATATCCCAAGATGATGGTGGGGTGGATACTCTTTTTTTTTCCTGTTCATCTACTGTTTATTCTTTCCTTCCCCTTCCTTCATCCGAAATAGCTTTCCTGTTTCCGTCGTGATATTGATTTCAGGAGTAAACAATGTTTGTAGCGAAATAAGCTCTTCATCTCTTCTTGTTTTTATTACTCGAAGTCCAACAGAGTGAAAAATGCGAAATGATTCCCCACCTGGGCGGTACTTATTACGTAATATATTGTTGTTTATATTATATGCGGGAGGTATTGCAATTTATGATCCCTAACAATGAAGGGGACTTGTTAAATTGATCGAAATGATTATTTATGACCTAGAAAAATGCCTGGGTACCAGTGTTTCAATAAGCTCTCAAATACCAACACCATATTAGTAATGAAAAAACAATTTTTACATAAAGAAAAGAAAGTAAAATTATCATTGGCTGTAGCTTAAAAAGTACCTAGCATTGAGTAATCTAAAGTAAGCTGTTTGGTTTAACTTAGTTAATATATATACACATTTCAATTTCAGATAATTTTAAAAATGTTTTAGAATTGACTTCGTTAATTTGAATTCCTACTAGATGATGTACAAACATATATCCCTCTTCAGACTTGCATACTAGACAAATTCGAGGTCATTTAACCCACGTTTTTTGATCTTCTAGTTCGCAGGTTACTGGAATGTCTTTCACAGATATCTTTTGTCACCTTTTCTCAAAAACCGAAATTAACAATCTGTGTTTTTTACGATGATATAGTGGATGAGCTTATGGATAAGGCGAACATTTTAAAATCAAAGATTTCAATTTTGTGTCGATATAGGGAAATTAGTACTGAAGGCTATTGAAGTACTGACTTTTATGATTGCACCAATACAGATTAAAATTATAGATGTAAACCTGATTCCAATCTCACTTTGCTCATTTTCACAATGTCTCTCTCACTACACTTCTTCGGAACTAGAAAATGGTTGATTTGTAAACAAGTATTTTTTAATCATAGGTAAAAATTAAGTGAGGTGAAATTAGGGAAATCAGTTGAACACAGAAATGCAATTTAATACTTAGGAAGATCTAAGAAAATAAGCTAAACCATTATGGGCCACTTAAAAATTCGCATTTCATTCCAAAGTAAATTTTGACCTCTAGTATTCGCAAATAAAATACGTATGCTCAACGTTTTAGAATTAGATAAAACCTGACTATCTGGTAAATTTATTTAAATTTATAAAACAATCATAATTTGATCTAATATCTTCTGGGGCAATATATATATAAATTAATAGCAAGTTGTTAGAATTTCAGAGCCTTATTTTGATTCATAAAACATTTCTGAACTTATTAAAATGTTTGAAACAAATAATCTCATCATCTTCCATGTAACACAAAACGTATTAAAGGGTAAGAGGAAGGAGCAAATGTATACTTACTGCTGCAAAATATTACCAAAAAAATCGCTAAGTCTATTATTTAAAACAAAATATAAAAAAACATTTTTGAACTTTCCACTGACTTCATTTCAATGTATTAAAAATAAAATTGAGGGTCATAGATACTTTATAAAATACTTTTTTTAAGTTGCTTAACTTTTTCCATAATATATTATAGATTACACAAAGCATACTGCAAAGTACTTTTATTACGCCACTAAAAACTATTCAATCATTCTAATTATTATTTTATTTATAGCTTCAAATTTGCATAATTTAAATTGTTATTCTGACGGTAATAAAATTAAAATTAATTAGTACATCTAACAAAGTCTTTGATCTCTACCAGTAGAAGAAATTTCTAGAAAATACTCAGGCGAATCTAGAAAGCACCAGTAATAGACCAAAGTAGTAATTTGAAAACCGGCTATTTCAGTAATTGCTTAACTATCTTAACTACCTTTGATCTTCATTTACTTTTAACTAAGGAAATTAAAGCAAGGGAGGAAAGTTACCGTAATTACAGACAAAGAATTGCATGAACCCAAGACTTAACTTCTGTGAGCTCTTTCTTTTTGTTATTGAAAAAAACAGTTGTTTACATAAAGTTGAACGTTTTATTTATATTTTTAAAATTCTTGGAAATCTCAGTTTTCTGTCATTCATGACATTTATCCAGAAAAATTATTTTCAAGAATGTAGAAATCATTTCCTCGAAAACATTTGAAAATAGTAGAAAAACAGTTTCTATTTGAAGAATTACTCTTGTTTTCCATTAAATTTCTGTAAATATTACAAATCAGTTGATAAACCCAAAGAAGTCTGGAATGAAAATATTTTCACATCCATTCTTAAATTGCTAAAATTGGAATTCATGTAATCGGATATCTCAAATAGGAAGTTTATAAATAAGTAAAAGCAATTCGAGCTTTTAGGCAGAAAACGTATAATTTAATAAAACAGGAACATTGTAGTTTCTGTAATATTTTGGAACTGATTCTTCTATATCTATAACATTTAAAAGAAATTTTCAACTCTTGCAAAAATAATTAAAATTAAGAAAATGTATTTAATTCCAAAGAGACTGTCTTTCATACTTTTTTATTAAACGAATAGAAAATATTGTGAAATATTCCAAAACCATTAGTATGTGTTTTTAAAATTTGAGAAAAAAAACTAAAAAGAAATAGATTTCACTGACTGAAATAATTTCTCAAATTTTAAAGTAGAATCAAATAAGTTTTGCTCGATATTAAGTTTAGAAATTGTTTGGAGAAACCTTAAATCAATTTTTAATTTAAAAAAAAAACTTATTAACACTTTTGACAATAATTCTCTTTTGCAATCTATTGCCAGAAAAATACCATGGTAATTCTTGGTTAATGATCTAATTTTTGCAAACATTTTAATTAGTTATGATCTAATTAAAATTTTAGGAAATACATTTAAAAAAATTTATACCCCATAAATTATTGATGATTTTTCAGAATCGGTAACATTAAATGAACGATTATAATTTGAACTAAGAGTTAAATAAAACATACAAGTTTTATATTTCCATAACAGTTGAAGATAAATTAACATATGAAAATAATGATTGGAAGATAAAATAATATTTTCTATTAATAAAAAATAAAACTAGTTTTTCTAGAAAATGATTAAATTAATAATTAATGATTAAATAGTGCAATATCTTACTAAAATTTTTCTCAATTTTCATAGCCTTTGAGAGCAAAATTTGAAGATACTATATTCAGTATTCTGACTTCTATAAAACACAAACTGATTCTCAATTTTAACTTTTATTTATAAATATTCAAATTTATTATCTAGACACATGTGCATTAATATATCATTTATATTAAAAAATAAATTTTTTGTGGAAGTTATTTTCGTATATTTATTGAAATAAAAACGATTTATATGTTTCATATGTAACTATTCGATAAATTACCATTCCATTGATTTCTTTTTACAAACACTAAACAAATATATTAGTCTTCTCTGCATTATTGTATCGCAATTATAAATATCAAAAACAGTCTTCAATATAATTCATGCTCGATATATATCCATTTTTATATATTTATAATAACAGAAGAATCCAATTAAAAGTTAAATTACAGTATAGGTAATTTGATTCTAGTCAAAGAAAAAAAATATATATTGCGATTTATTTTTTTATTTTATGGAAACTTTCAAGGAAAAAATAATATAATACATGGGCAGATAAAAATCTTGATGTCTACTGTTTCAATTATATGTTAAAATGTTTTTTCAAAGAATCTTGACAGGGATTAAATGTGTTTTACAATTCCATTAATTTGTCTTTTGATATTTATTGATCTCGCCTCAGCTTAGACCCGTCAAGGACAAGTCGAGGCTCTTTTAGGATCTACAAGTCATCCTTTTTTTTTTCTTTCGTGTTTTATAGGGTGTCAGCATTACGCATCTATCTAGTTTTTCGATGAAAATAATTTTAAATAAATTTTTAATGTCTTTAAACATGTAAATACATAATGAATTAAAAAAACTAAACATTTCTTAACCTGTCATTGCATTGTTACAAGTTTGCAATTATTATATTTTATAAAATCAAAATGCTTAAATTGATATATCATTGTTTTTAGGTACAATGTTATTAATTTTAAAAACATACAAATGTGGTGTAAAAAAATTACTTGTATATATGTAATGAGAACACATATACTTCAGCAGTTTCATGGCTGAAGAGAGAGGAGACACTTATGGATTTTTAAACACTTCTATCTAAGCATGGGAGGCATAAATAAGAAGCGGCGAGGTACGTCAATCCACAGCGTGACAGAAGAGCGAACGAAATATGTATTCCCATGATTACAAATTGCAAATCTCTGATATGAATTCCTTTACACGTATCGATTTAGGTGAGGGAGTTATAGATATAGTTTAAAAGAAAAGAATTTGTCAAATCGACAAATTTTTATCCCTTTACACCGAGTGTGAGAATTCGCCAATTTCTGTAATTTTACCGAACTCTGGTTCAATCCTTAAATGAAAAGGTGGGATTGGATCAGGAAATAAGAGAATATGAATTAAGTTGATACAGGCTGAATTAAGTTAAGACTTCAGAAATTAGAGTTTATATTCAAAAATATCATTATATATATAAGGATATTTCAAAACATAATGTAAATCTTAGTTAATTTCTTAAACTTAATCTCAGTTTAGCCTAAATTTATTCTAAATGGCTCTATTTTTTTTCCTAATCCAATTCCCACTTTTTTATTTAATTATTTATAAAGCACTCTCTAGAAAACTGATGCTTATTTATTCTATAACTCTCCTAACAAAAAGATAAAAATCCGTATTATTCACACATATCTACAAAGATATCCATGACAAAATCTTAAATCATTGAGGAGAACATTTCGGCCACCATACTATTGGTTCACGATATAAAGAGAATCCATTTTTTCATCATAGTCTCTAAATTGCATAAAATTCTACTCTTCCAAAACCTGCAGTTGCACATAGAAACTTCCTCCCTTATGCACAAATATATCACATGCATCTGTAATAAAATTAAGTTATTGAACGGAACACACTAACTCGCACAGATATTTTAACAATTATCTTCATTAATTTACTCGCTTCTCTCACTTTCTCATCAAGTTGTCCCCTTCACAGCTGGAAATTATGCAAAATTCAGTTAGCTTGCATGACAAGAGGAGAGGTAGACTATCACAACGATTATTTAATTGTTCTGCTCATGACATAGTGAGACTCATTATCACTTACAATGAGCTTTTGGAACAGTTTAGTTACTTTAATTTAATTGTTATGTTCAGATGTTGGTAAATATTTATATGTGAGTAATTTAGATTGATTAATTAATTCTTATTAATTAATGGGAAAATGGTTTGTCAATAATTAGTAGCTAATCCGAAACTTGAATTAATATAATTGGAATTCAATTGGCTTTTAAAGCTTATTCATTCCTGGAATTTGATTTCGTTAGATATAGACAAAACTTTAAAACTGAAAATATAAGAATGTGAAATGCTGGATGAAGTAAATTTATATTTTATATTATTGTAATTAATTGTAAAAAAATGTTTTTGATGAAGTTTGTGTCATTTTTTGTTCTGGGGAATTTAAATTAATATTATCATTTAAATACAGAAATTTTATTTTAATAGTTTCTAAAGTTTTCTAAAATTTAAAAATTTAAAAAATCTAAAAAGATTTTAAATTTAAAAATCTCTTTAAAAATTCCTAAGTTTTTAAATATTTCGAAGAATTTTTTAAAAATATGAAACACAATTTTTTACCCATGAATTTAATATAAAATATTTATAAAGTTCTGGGCAATCCAAAAACATTCAATTTTATTCATATTTCTAAAATGCAACTCTATTTCTTAAAATTATATATATATATATATTTGTTTTAGATATCATACACATTGTGAAATAAGTTTTTCATGAAATGGAAATATTGAAATGAACAAAAAAAAGTCTCCAAATTCTTAGCATTTTTTTTTCAATGCAAATATAGAGACTATATAGAACCAGGAAACAAAAATTAAAAATAAAATACATATTATTAAATTTATACTTTAATAGGAGTTGGGGGATTTATCCATAATCAAACAACTTTTCAGTTTTGTCAGATATTATTTAAAAAGCCGGGAATTAATAAATGAAATGAAAGGTCTATGTTTTTTGCCTTTACAGTTTTATTTTATTCATTTTTTCCCTTGAAGCTCATTATAATTATGATTACCAAATTATAATGCCATTATAAAATAAAGATGGTTTATCTTTTTGTTGTCACTACGAAATATTCTTCCTAAACATTAAGTATTTAAGTATTTCACATGACATCGCAGCCATGTGATAAATTTAATTATATATTGCGAAAGATACTTTAGTATGCATAATTAAAGTAAATACTGAACTATTAACTTTAAATAAATATTCCAAAATCTGTCAGTGGAATTCTACTCTTGAACTCACCTTGACTAACTTGACTACTGATTCACTCTCGTATGTTTCGCTTGCACTTTGTATAAGTCTTATGACAGAGCTTCGAATGTTCTAGAACAATACTATAAAGTTTAATCTTAATAGAAATATCACTAAAATTCTAGTAGTTGGAGATATTTTTGTTTCTATCTCCGAATTCATCACGCCATCAAATGTCAGCATCCACCGAAACTTTCTATAAAATGCGACCTTTATAATAAAATTAACTAAGTAGGGAAGTAGTATTACAAATTCATAACAATTCTAATAAATATTACTTAAAGAAAAGTGTCTACAGAAGAATTACTTTGATTTACCTCACAAAAATTCAAATCGTCTATATGTTATGGATATTTATAACCAAACGATTAAATGTTATTGGTGAACCCGATAAAGGGTCATGAAAGAATTATGGGTTTATTTTTGAAGCTATAAATATAATTGAACATTGTCACCTGAGATTGATTTCTACGCACACAGATACTGGCCAGATGGGTGTTCAGCTCAAGATGTTATGTAATGAAATAACAAAATATAATAAATTATTATTTGGGAACTATAACATCCATATATATTATGTAACGAAATGTTACTAAATGTTTTAAATTCAACAGCTGAATCATTTAGAAAACTTTCAGTATCATCAGATTATGATGTACATGACTAAGAACATTTGAATTATAAATTTTCTTTTATCTTAAACTGAACTTTTCTAAATTTAAATGAATAAACAATATTTTGAGAACATGTTACCGTAATTCAAGAGCTGTGGTGATCAATGATCATTTACCACAACTAAATGATCAACTTTGAGTATTTATCACACGATCAAATTATCTTAGATTATTATTTTAATAGATCTTACAATAATATTAAATATTGTGCCAACACAGAAAAACATAAAGAAGCTCAAGCTCAAATATATCTTCGAAAACAGATGAGTTTAAAACAATGATTGAATGCAATCAAAATTATTCCTGTCAATAAGATTAATTCTGAAGATGCCACATTCTAAACACGTTTCACCATAACTCACAAAGCAATATTTATCACAAGAGCAAATACATTTAATCATTTTAACTTGCCATTTTAATAAATTTTACAATAATAATTATTGTAACGAATAGCATAAAAGAATTCAAGTTCGAAGATATCTTCGAAAACATGGGAGTTTACTAGAATGAATGAATGTGATCAAAATTATTCACGCCAAAAAGAAGGAGTCCGTATATCATAATCAGACGCTGACACTCAAACAAAATATTAAATCATTTAAATTTAAAAATAAGAGACGTTTCACCATTAATCAAACATAATAGATGTTTTCGATATTGCCCTGGATTACGCAAATTTCTTACTCAGAAAAGTATTGTTTATTTTTCTCTTGTTAAAGTTAATACAGGGAGAGTGAATATAAAAAAAGAAGAATGAGCCAATGTGAGAGTGAATAAATGCATTTACATTTGAATAAAGCTCATTTCAATGAGAATATTAAATGAGGTATCGATTTAACAGCTGAATGGTAATTTTGAAACCTTTCAAAACATTCCAAGTTTACATTTTGCTTCGATTCCTATAATTAACATCCAGTTTTGTTTGGATTTCCTTTTCAAAACAGTGAAGCTTTTCTTTTCTTTTCAAAATCAAATATTTTGAGTTTAGAAAAATTAATTACTTATGCAGCTGATAAAGTTGAAGAAATGGAAAACTAATTTTATTGTATTCATATTTTTTGTGTTACATAAACATGTTTCGTAAAGAAAGATATTTGATTATTCACTGTTGTATAAATTCGATCTTCGAAATAGGATATACTGTTATTGTTATATTTTTAGAAATGATGAAACAGAATATAGTCAAAATAGAAAGCCTTTTTACATTGAAGAGTATTAAGGTGCATTTTTATTTTACATAATTGCATTTTCAAATATATTTTTCCCTGTAAAATCAGTATTAATATTTTTCTAGATGAGACAACACGCCCATTTTTTTTTACCTTTTTCAGTAATAAATAAGTTATTAATTTAAACCAGAGTTAATTCTGAAATTTCTAACTAAAAATAATTACTTATTTTATTACTCCCATTTTTTTATTTGAGAGTAAACATTTTTTATTGTTCATTTTTACGCAGGTTTTCTTTACGCAGACAAATATTAATTATTTTAAAGATGTAAATATGAAAATTGGGGTTAATGTAATGAACTATTTTTAAATATTTTTTTTTTTTACATTTGTTTTAATTTTGGCATTTGTATTCCAAAGTTTTATTTAATAATTTATCCCTTCTGATCTTTTCGAAAGCATATTATAGATTCGCATATAGGCTGAAGACTTTTATTATTATTATTATTATTTTTTCGTTTTTTATATGAATGTGAGATATAAATAATTGATAAAAGACTTATCAGTTTATTTTTGGTTACATTTTTTTTCCATAAATTGCAGTTCTGCCAAAATTAACTAGGTTATTTTACAATATTTATAGCTACATTTTGAAACATGGTACACTTTTCTTAGAAAGTATTTCTGTACTGCATAATTATACAATAAATAAGTTTGAAACTTGCTTAAGAAGCAACATTTTTGCTTAATATGCATTATATGAAGAGATTTTCATATTTTCCTTTATTTTCTAAAATGTATAAAGTAAATTCGCTATGTATTTGCTTAGTATTATATAATGAATGTGATTCCCAGATATTCTATGTTTTCTTAAAATTTAAACTTTTATATTTAAATTTGAAATAAAATACTAAACTTTATTCCATACTAGCCGCCTTTGGCGACCAGCTGGTTCGCCATGAGTAAAGCGTTCTAAAATGTTCAATTAAATCACATATTCATTAGCCTTGAAGTAATTCCGGGCATTGATTGACCTGAAATTAATATTTTCTTTAAGATGATGGACGGAAAGTTCTAAAAGTACACCTTTTCCTGATAAAATTCTTTAATTTTATAATCAGTCAATTTTAACCATCGGTTATGCTTCCAAAATATTTAAAAAAAATTCAATGATGTTGCCAAAATATTAAATATGTTTTTTTAAAGAAAGCGAGAAAGGAAAAAAATGTATTGAATTAATGATACAGATATTGCAAACGATTACATAAATATGCCATTAAGTCGGGATTTCAATGCATATCCTGTCTAAATTCAATCAGATTTACCGTAAATAAAAAAGATTTATTGAGTTAATGATATAAATATTGCAAACGATTTCTTAGAATCCTTTGCTTTGCATTTATTTTTTGAAGAAAATAACACATTTTATTATATTTATGTTATTTTATCCAGTCACGTGTTAAAAGTATCATTTCTTTAGACTTGATTTACGATGATTGTTTTTTTTATTATTTCAACTTCCGTCATTGTTTTCTTTTATTTATTCAGTCACGTGCTCAAAAAAACATGGTCAAAATATTTCTTTAAAAATTCGTTAAAAATAGAGGCTTAAGTTATACATTAAAACACTGATACCATTAGAAAGCTAATTTTTT